>CAUDMG010000149.1:777500-907500 GCA_958450375.1 Homarus gammarus
TCTCCCCCACCTACACCTACCCCTCTCCCCCACCTACCCCTCTCCCCCACCTACACCTACCCCTCTCCCCACCCACCCTTACCCCTCTCCCCCACCCACCCTTACCCCTCTCCCCCACCCACCCTTACCCCTCTACCCCACCCACCCTTACCCCTCTCCCCCACCCACCCTTACCTCTCTCCCCCACCCACACTTACCCCTCTCCCCCACCCACACTTACCCCTCTCCCCCACCCACACTTACCCCTCTCCCCCACCCACACTTACCCCTCTCCCCCACCCACACTTACCCCTCTCCCCCACCCACACTTACCCCTCTCCCCCACCCACACTTACCCCTCTCCCCCACCCACACCTACCCCTCTCCCCCACCCACACTTACCCCTCTACCCCACCCACACTTACCCCTCTCCCCCACCCACACCTACCCCTCTCCCCCACCCACACCTACCCCTCTCCCCCTCCCACACCTACCCCTCTCCCCCACCCACACCTCTCCCCCACCTACACCTACCCCTCTCCCCCACCCACACCTACCCCTCTCCCCCACCCACACCTACCCCTCTCCCCCACCCACACCTACCCCTCTCCCCCACCCACACCTACCCCACTCCCCCACCCACACCTACCCCACTCCCCCACCCACACTTACCCCTCTCCCCCACCCACACTTACCCCACTCCCCCACTCACACCTCACCCACTCACACTTACCCCTCTCCCCCACCTACACTTACCCCTCTCCCCCACCCACACTTACCCCACTCCCCCACCCACACTTACCCCACTCCCCCACCCACACTTACCCCACTCCCCCACCCACACTTACCCCACTCCCCCACCCACACTTACCCCACTCCCCCACCCACACTTACCCCTCTCCCCCACCCACACTTACCCCTCTCCCCCACCCACACTTACCCCTCTCCCCCACCCACACTTACCCCTCTCCCCCACCCACACTTACCCCTCTCCCCCACCCACACTTACCCCTCTCCCCCACCCACACTTACCCCTCTCCCCCACCCACACTTACCCCTCTCCCCCACCCACACTTACCCCTCTCCCCCACCCACACTTACCCCTCTCCCCCACTCACACTTACCCCTCTCCCCCACCCACACTTACCCCTCTCCCCCACCCACACTTACCCCTCTCCCCCACCCACACTTACCCCTCTCCCCCACCCACACTTACCCCTCTCCCCCACCCACCTTTCCCCTTCTCCCCCACCCACACTTACCCCTCTCCCCCACCTACACCTACCCCTCTCCCCCACCCACACTTACCCCTCTCCCCCACTCACACTTACCCCTCTCCCCCACCCACACTTACCCCTCTCCCCCACCTACACCTACCCCTCTCCCCACCCACACCTACCCCTCTCCCCCACCTACACTTACCCCTCTCCCCCACCTACACCTACCCCTCTCCCCCACCTCCCTATACCCCTCTCCCCCACCTACCCCTCTCCCCCACCTACACCTACCCCTCTCCCCCACCCACCCTTACCCCTCTCCCCCACCCACACTTACCCCTCTCCCCCACCCACCCTTACCCCTCTCCCCCACCCACCCTTACCCCTCTCCCCCACCCACCCTTACCCCACTCCCCCACCCACACTTACCCCACTCCCCCACCCACACTTACCCCACTCCCCCACCCACACTTACCCTCTCCCCCACCCACACTTACCCCTCTCCCCCACCCACACATACCCCTCTCCCCACCCACACTTACCACTCTCCCCCACCCACACTTACCCTCTCCCCACCCACACTTACCACTCTCCCCCACCCACACCTACCCCTCTCCCCCACCCACACCTACCCCTCTCCCCACCCACACCTACCCCTCTCCCCACCCACACCTACCCCTCTCCCCACCGACACCTACCCCTCTACCCCACCCACACTTACCCCACTACCCCACCCACACATACCCCTCTCCCCCTCCCACACCTACCCCTCTCCCCCTCCCACACCTACCCCTCTCCCCCTCCCACACCTACCCCTCTCCCCCTCCCACACCTACCCCTCTCCCCCACCCACACCTCTCCCCCTCCCACACCTACCCCTCTCCCCCTCCCACACCTACCCCTCTCCCCCTCCCACACTTACCCCTCTCCTCCACCTACACCTACCCCTCTCCCCCACCCACACCTACCCCTCTCCTTTCCAGTAACTTCTCCCTCCCCCCTCACCAAGCTCCTCCCCACCCTCTCCCCTATCCCTTCCTACCCCCCTCCCCTAACTCCTTCCTTCTCTCCACCTCCCCCTAGCTGCTCCCTACCCCTTTCCCTTCCCCTAACTCTTTCTCGTCCTTCCTCCTCCCCTAGATGCTCTTTACCCCTCTCCTCACCCCTTCCCCCACCTCCTCCCCCCCCTCTCTCCCTATCCCTTCCCAGCTCTTTTCCACCCATTTCCCTGCTACTGCCCACCCTCTCCCCACCCCCTCCCTTGCTACTCCTCCCCGCCCCTCACTTTTCCCCTCCTCTACCTCCACCCCTCCCTTGCTCCCCCTCCCCGCCCCCCACTATCACCCACATCGTATATTACAGTGCACTACATCAGCACCTTACCTATCTCAGCACTGGCCCCTTTATGTCCCTCCACACTACCTATTGGAGCCATATTGTACCTATAATTATCTACCATCATCCATCTGGCCTTACGATATCTCTCTCTCTCTCTCTCTCTCTCTCTCTCTCTCTCTCTCTCCTCCCTCCCCCTACCTCACCCCTCCCCCTCTCATCCTATCCCCCAATCCCCCCCCCCTCTCTTTCCCCCTCCTCTCTGATTGGGGAATTAGGTTGTCTCTCTCTGTCTGTGTTTGTCTGTATACGTGTATGGTGAGGACAGTGTTTGAGTGTGGGTGATCCAGTATAGTGTGTATGGTGAGGACAGTGTTGAGTGTGGGTGATCCAGTATACGTGTATGGTGAGGACAGTGTTTGAGTGTGGGTGATCGAGTATAGTGTGTATGGTGAGGACAGTGTTTGAATGTGGGTGATCCAGTATACGTGTATGGTGAGGACAGTGTTGAGTGTGGGTGATCCAGTATACGTGTATGGTGAGGACAGTGTTTGAGTGTGGGTGATCCAGTATACGTGTATGGTGAGGACAGTGTTGAGTGTGGGTGATCCAGTATACGTGTATGGTGAGGACAGTGTTGAGTGTGGGTGATCCAGTATACGTGTATGGTGAGGACAGTGTTTGAGTGTGGGTGATCCAGTATACGTGTATGGTGAGGACAGTGTTGAGTGTGGGTGATCCAGTATACGTGTATGGTGAGGACAGTGTTGAGTGTGGGTGATCCAGTATACGTGTATGGTGAGGACAGTGTTGAGTGTGGGTGATCCAGTATACGTGTATGGTGAGGACAGTGTTTGAGTGTGGGTGATCCAGTATACGTGTATGGTGAGGACAGTGTTTGAGTGTGGGTGATCCAGTATACGTGTATGGTGAGGACAGTGTTGAGTGTGGGTGATCCAGTATACGTGTATGGTGAGGACAGTGTTGAGTGTGGGTGATCGAGTATACGTGTATGGTGAGGACAGTGTTGAGTGTGGGTGATCCAGTATACGTGTATGGTGAGGACAGTGTTGAGTGTGGGTGATCCAGTATACGTGTATGGTGAGGACAGTGTTGAGTGTGGGTGATCCAGTATACGTGTATGGTGAGGACAGTGTTTGAGTGTGGGTGATCCAGTATACGTGTATGGTGAGGACAGTGTTGAGTGTGGGTGATCCAGTATACGTGTATGGTGAGGACAGTGTTGAGTGTGGGTGATCCAGTATACGTGTATGGTGAGGACAGTGTTTGAGTGTGGGTGATCCAGTATACGTGTATGGTGAGGACAGTGTTTGAGTGTGGGTGATCCAGTATACGTGTATGGTGAGGACAGTGTTGAGTGTGGGTGATCCAGTATACGTGTATGGTGAGGACAGTGTTGAGTGTGGGTGATCCAGTATACGTGTATGGTGAGGACAGTGTTGAGTGTGGGTGATCCAGTATACGTGTATGGTGAGGACAGTGTTGAGTGTGGGTGATCCAGTATACGTGTATGGTGAGGACAGTGTTGAGTGTGGGTGATCCAGTATACGTGTATGGTGAGGACAGTGTTGAGTGTGGGTGATCCAGTATACGTGTATGGTGAGGACAGTGTTTGAGTGTGGGTGATCCAGTATACGTGTATGGTGAGGACAGTGTTTGAGTGTGGGTGATCCAGTATACGTGTATGGTGAGGACAGTGTTGAGTGTGGGTGATCCAGTATACGTGTATGGTGAGGACAGTGTTGAGTGTGGGTGATCCAGTATACGTGTATGGTGAGGACAGTGTTGAGTGTGGGTGATCCAGTATACGTGTATGGTGAGGACAGTGTTGAGTGTGGGTGATCCAGTATACGTGTATGGTGAGGACAGTGTTGAGTGTGGGTGATCCAGTATACGTGTATGGTGAGGACAGTGTTGAGTGTGGGTGATCCAGTATACGTGTATGGTGAGGACAGTGTTGAGTGTGGGTGATCCAGTATACGTGTATGGTGAGGACAGTGTTTGAGTGTGGGTGATCCAGTATACGTGTATGGTGAGGACAGTGTTGAGTGTGGGTGATCCAGTATACGTGTATGGTGAGGACAGTGTTGAGTGTGGGTGATCCAGTATACGTGTATGGTGAGGACAGTGTTGAGTGTGGGTGATCCAGTATACGTGTATGGTGAGGACAGTGTTTGAGTGTGGGTGATCCAGTATACGTGTATGGTGAGGACAGTGTTGAGTGTGGGTGATCCAGTATACGTGTATGGTGAGGACAGTGTTGAGTGTGGGTGATCCAGTATACGTGTATGGTGAGGACAGTGTTGAGTGTGGGTGATCCAGTATACGTGTATGGTGAGGACAGTGTTGAGTGTGGGTGATCCAGTATACGTGTATGGTGAGGACAGTGTTGAGTGTGGGTGATCCAGTATACGTGTATGGTGAGGACAGTGTTGAGTGTGGGTGATCCAGTATACGTGTATGGTGAGGACAGTGTTGAGTGTGGGTGATCCAGTATACGTGTATGGTGAGGACAGTGTTGAGTGTGGGTGATCCAGTATACGTGTATGGTGAGGACAGTGTTGAGTGTGGGTGATCCAGTATACGTGTATGGTGAGGACAGTGTTGAGTGTGGGTGATCCAGTATACGTGTATGGTGAGGACAGTGTTGAGTGTGGGTGATCCAGTATACGTGTATGGTGAGGACAGTGTTGAGTGTGGGTGATCCAGTATACGTGTATGGTGAGGACAGTGTTGAGTGTGGGTGATCCAGTATACGTGTATGGTGAGGACAGTGTTGAGTGTGGGTGATCCAGTATACGTGTATGGTGAGGACAGTGTTGAGTGTGGGTGATCCAGTATACCGTGTATGGTGAGGACAGTGTTGAGTGTGGGTGATCCAGTATACGTGTATGGTGAGGACAGTGTTGAGTGTGGGTGATCCAGTATACGTGTATGGTGAGGACAGTGTTGAGTGTGGGTGATCCAGTATACGTGTATGGTGAGGACAGTGTTGAGTGTGGGTGATCCAGTATACGTGTATGGTGAGGACAGTGTTGAGTGTGGGTGATCCAGTATACGTGTATGGTGAGGACAGTGTTGAGTGTGGGTGATCACCTCATAGAGTCTACACCAAACACTTCCTTTCAAGACTTTATATATGTTAAAGTTTTTTTGTTTAATTTGTTGTGGCATATTTTTTTTTTTTTTGGTTTTATTAATTTTTTTCTTTGTGATTTTTTTTGTTTTTTTTTGGTTTATCTTTTATTGTTTTTTTTTTCTTTGTGTTTTTCTTTGTTTAATGTTTTTGTTTCTTTAATGGTCTTTTTTTTTTTTTTTAGGGGAAACAAATAGTTGTCCTTTTAATGTATTTTTAATTGATAATCTGTAAAAAATTTTATTACTATTACCCACCTCCATCTTCCTCTTCTAACGGGGTTGGTTATGGGTTAGGGTTAGGTTAGGTTAGGGGTTAGGTTAGGTTAGACTCATTGTAACACTTATATACAGTAGTTCAAAGGACCAAGTCTCACCCTTGACAGTGGTGGAACAGTGAGGCAGCGTGGTGGAATAGTGTGGTAGTGCTGTGGGACAGTTTTGTAGTGTGGTATAATAGTGTGGTAGTGTGGTGGAATAGTGTGGTGGAACGGTGTGGTAGTGGTGGAACGGTGTGAGTGTGGTGGAACAATGTGGTAGTGTGGTGGAACAGCGTGGTAGTGTGGTGGAACGGTGTGATAGTGTGGTGAAACAGTGTGGTAGTGTGGTAGAGCAGTATGATGGAGTAGTGTGGCGAGTGGGTGGGGAGGGTGTGCAGGATGAGAGGGACGGAACCGTGTGGGTGGTTGGGTGGATAGTAGGGATGGGCCGGGTGGGTGGGTGGATAGTAGGGTTGGGCCGGGTGGGTGGGTGTGGAGGATGGGAGGGATGGACCGTGTGGCCGGTTGGGTTGGGCGGGTGGGGAGGGTGGGTAGGTGGGGTGGGGCCGTAGTAAGCGAGGCATCTAAGGCAATTGAGAACCCATTGCTCCATGAGGGCCGTGATGAACAACCCCACGGGACACTAAGTTTCAAACCCACCATGCAAGTTCCACCCCCCTCCGACCCCTTCAGACTCCCCCTCCTCCAAGCCTCCCCCTCCTCCACCCCTCCCACCTCCTCCACCCCTCCCACCTCCTCCATCCCTCCCCCTCCTCCACCCCTCCCTAACCTCTCCCCCTCCTCTCACCCTGATACCCCGCCGTCTATCTTACTCATAACATCTTTATAATACTCACATACTTCTCATAACTCAAATATGCACATAAGGAGGCTCATGAGGGAGGGAAGTGGATGGAGGAGGAGGGGAAGGGACTAAGGAAGGGCTGGACGCCATAAAGAAGGGTCAGTGAGAGCCATCTGCCGGCGGCCCTGAAAGTGGTGGCCGAATTCCCCGCCTCCCTCGAGCGCCACCTACACTCCCTCCCCCGAACCACATTATCGACCCACACCATCAGAAACAAGGGCTTGTATTCTTAAACACTCAACCCTCAAGGGCTTACTGGAATTATGGCTCTCGTAGTGAAGTAATTATATGAAAGGAAGTGTGAGAGTAATTACGGTAGAGCCAACATGTACAGTATCAGGCGTGTAAATATTGATGTGTTGTTCCCGGGAGACGCCTTCTGAACCAACACTCATCGCTTCAAGAGTAAAATCGTTGTTCTTTACGTGGTTTTGTTGATCTTTCTATTACTTCAACACGGAGTAAAAATCAGACGTTTACAGGGAATGTTTATGGTCACCAAAGATTGTTTACGTAAATTGATGCTGTATTGGCGTACATGAACCAGACCTATTGACGTCCGCTGCTCAGTTGTCCGTCCATCAACACAATCCTGAAATTAAGTCCGAAATAAATATATCAATGTCCGTTAACTGTGTTCCGAGACTCGTTCATTTATTCCAGTTTATGTGTCAGTCGCACACACACACACACACACACACACACACACGTTTCCGGCATTAATCGGGAAATATCTGTCAAATGTGATTCATAAGTTGATATGTATTAATGTAAATTCCTTTCATGTTCCGTCACGGTTATCAGCTGGACGGAGTGACTCGAGCGTTGGCGGTTTAACTAACGACCAGGAACAAAAAAAAAAACAGACCAAAATGAATCACAAAAACTTAGGCGTGAGAGACTACCTAAAACTGAGTTCATAATGCACGCTGTAGTATAATATTCCCTTTATATTACACAGTATTGGCAGGTTATCGGTATTACAGTAACATAAGAGTATTTATAGGCGGTAAAAGATAGCAGCACTTGGGGGAGAAATATAAACATATATTACAAATCTGGAACGATCATTTACGTGGCCACGCCTCCGAGGAACTATTTCAATATTAGTGATGGATTTATGGTGGTAAAGAAGTGTAATGGATGGCCGTTTGAGGAGTAATGATGATGAACAGCGGCTTCACCTGTGGTAATGAATGTTGTCTTACAGCCTACTTAACTTAAGGGGTCGCTGGTACTGGCTATAAGGAGTCTGGCTGTGTTGACTGTAATTTGTCCATCATCTTGTACGGTATAAAGTCCCTAGGTGTCCAGTGTAAAATGAAGTTTTTAATTAGTTCTAAAAATATATTATTTACCTTCTGTAGAGACGTGTTTGAGGTGTGAGGTTTTATTTATATGTTAATTGGTCGATGTTAAACCCCTGAAGTTATGTTATTGTATATGTATGTCTGTCTGTCTGTCTGTCTGTCTGACTGTCTGTCTCTGTGGTAGATAATGATCAGCTCTCTGTGGATATTTCCCCTGGTTATTGTGGCATACTTGTGTCGCCTCTTACACTTCCCTTCACCCTCTTCTTCCTCTCACCCTTTTCTTCCCCTCACCCTCTTCTTCCTCTCACCCTTTTCTTCCCTTCACCCTCTTCTTCCTCTCACCCTTTTCTTCCCTTCACCCTCATCTTCCCCTCACCCTCATCTTCCCCTCACCCTCATCTTCCCCTCACCCTCATCTTCCCCTCACCCTTTTCTTCCCTTCACCCTTTTATTCCCTTCACCCTCATCTTCCCCTCACCCTTTTCTTCCCTTCACCCTTTTCTTCCCCTCATCCTCATCTTCCCCTCACCCTTTTCTTCCCTTCACCCTTTTCCCCTCACCCTTTTCTTCCCTTCACCCTTTTCTTCCCTTCACCCTTTTCTTCCCTTCACCCTTTTCTTCCCCTCACCCTCATCTTCCCCTCACCCTTTTCTTCCCTTCACCCTTTTCTTCCCTTCACCCTTTTCTTCCTCTCATCCATTTTTGAAGTTTATGTATGTAAATGAACAAATGGTGTTGATCATAAATTTATAGGTGTGTGTGTGTGTGTGTGTGTGTGTGTGCGTGTGTCCGTGTGCGTGCGTCCGTGTGTCCGTGTGCGTGCGTCCGTGTGCGTGACAGTAAACAGTACCGCATCTCACCCGTACATTAATTACAGTAGGTTTATTACAGTCCCTAAGAGAGAGACCCGGCAGCACCAGGCGAGATATTGGGTTGGTAGTGAAACGTGGGTGGCATAGTACATAGAGTTGTTGACACTCTCTCTCTCTCTCTCTCTCTCTCTCTCTCTCTCTCTCTCTCTCAGGTCTGTATCAACATTGTAATAACTTAATATTAGGTTTTAAAATGATCTTAATTATGTAATGGGTTTATATCATGTGTTGTGTTTACTTGTCTGTTTGGTCGTTTATGGGTTATAGTAGAATGGATCTTCACCCTTATGTAATTACAAGACATGGAAATTAGTGGAAAAACAAAAGAAGGAAGTACATCACAAGAACTAACCTAACCTAACCTAACCTAACCTAACCTAACGTAACCTAAAACCTAACCTAACCTAACCTAACTTAACTTTATACTTGTGTGGTTAAATAAGGCAAGAGGAAGCTCAGCAGTCGTCTCTACACTAGTGGGGGGGTCAGAGGTGTATCAGGTCTATGTTATGTTGTGTTATGTGTTGATAACTGAGGTCGATTGGTTTTTATGGAACGTTATCCGAGAGTACTGTATTAGTAGTAGTAGTAGTAGTAGTTTTTTGTTGTTTTTGCTGCCCTTCCCTGCCCATGCCCAGCCCAGCCCAGCCCAGCCCAGCCCTGCCCTGCCCTGCCCTGCCCTGCCCTGCCCTGCCCTGCCCTGCCCTGCCCAATAAACAGATTCCTTATGAGAGATGTTGTGTGGTGACGACATATGTGTACAGGTTAACCCAGGAGGGGAAAGGAAAGGCACTATGTTCATGACTAACAAGTAATCACTTATTTATGACGTTCAGAAAGTCCGTTATAATTATTCCCCTGTGTTAGATACTGCTCTGTTTAGTGTCAGTTATCACATACTTCCTAATATCAGTTATCACATGAGTCTTAGTATCAGTTATCACACAAAAACTCCCCTCAACGTTATCACATTTATATTAATCTTCTGAATGTTTACAGGACTTGGTTTTAATTTCCTTGTGTTGATAAAAATAAACAGGTAATTATCATGTTGTCAGGTGTGATCGGTGCGACTATGAAGGTATGTGGATATGTGGGTATGAGGGTATGTTAGTGTGTGGGTGTGTAGGCCTGAGGGTGTGTTAATGTGTGGGTGTGTGAATGTGAGAGTGTGTGGGTGTGGGTATATGGATGTGTGACGGTATGTGGGTGTATGGGTGAAGGGTGTATGGGTGAAGTATGTGGGTGTATGGGTGAAGTTTGTGGGTGTATGGGTGAAGGGTGTGGGTGTATGGGTGAAGTATGTGGGTGTATGGGTGAAGGATGTGGGTGTATGGGTGAAGTATGTGGGTGTATGGGTGAAGGATGTGGGTGTATGGGTGAAGGATGTGGGTGTATGGGTGAAGTATGTGGGTGTATGGGTGAAGTATGTGGGTGTATGGGTGAAGTATGTGGGTGTATGGGTGAAGGGTGTGGGTGTATGGGTGAAGGGTGTGGGTGTATGGGTGAAGGATGTGGGTGTATGGGTGAAGGATGTGGGTGTATGGGTGAAGTATGTGGGTGTATGGGTGAAGGGTATGGGTGTATGGGTGAAGTATGTGGGTGTATGGGTGAAGGGTGTGGGTGTATGGGTGAAGGATGTGGGTGTATGGGTGAAGGATGTGGGTGTATGGGTGAAGTATGTGGGTGTATGGGTGAAGGGTATGGGTGTATGGGTGAAGTATGTGGGTGTATGGGTGAAGTATGTGGGTGTATGGGTGAAGGGTATGGGTGTACATCATCAACTAGACATTCTCTCTCCTCTCATTTATACACCAGACGTCTCCTAGTTGATGGTATATTGATGCCGTTGATGGAATTACAGGTCACTATCTAACGGTGGTCCAGTACGTCGTGTTGATGATACGTACGACGCTATACGACGCTAACAAGTGGGTTTCAGGTTAGCATGGGTTAGGTTAGGTTAGGTTAGGTTGAATTATGGTGGGATGAGTTGGGTTAGGTTAGGTTGGGTTATTTTATGTTTGGTTAGATTTGGGTTGGATTATGTTGGGTGAAGTTAGGTTAGGTTGAGATGGGTTAGATTAGGTTCTGCTCATTTGAGTTAGGTTAGGCCAGGCTAAAGGGGGTTAGATTAGACTAGATTAAGTTAAGTTAGGTTAGATTGATAGGTTCGGTAGATTAGATTTCTTTTTAAACCAGTTTAGTTGGTTAATTTCTGTTAGTTAGACCTTGTTAAGTTAGATCAATTAGGTTATGTTACGGGGCATTTAATATTTGGAAACAGTGACCTGGAGAGAATTTGAAAATAAAATGAGAAAATCCTGAAAATAAGTCGTGAGTTATAATTAAATATGACACCAGTCTCTATAAACAGTCATGGAAAACTGTACCTGAGGTCCCAGTAACTGACTGTTGTATTTTGTTGTTGTTAAGTGGGAACTGGGATTTTTACCTTCGTCATATTATATTATTTACAGTTCAGTGTATTATAATTAAGCAAAGATGATCATTATTTTATTTCGTATTTTTTTTTTTTTTTATTAACGAATGAAGATGAAGTGATTGAAATATTTTGGTTATGAGAAATAGTGTGTCGATGAGGGCGGAGCATTAGAGGTTAATTTACGTTCTTATTGATGTTAAAATATCTTGTATAGGTATGTAGCAAAATCTTTATGTATTTTTTTTGTAATTGGAAAATACTTGGCAGAGTTTAAGGTAACGTTGGTGGTTGATAGTTCACTTACTGTTAGTGAGGTGTGGCGGACAATAGTGGGAGGCCAGGTACCGTGTGTAAGCTATATTTACTTTTGGGACCTAATGTTAATACAGTGTTCTTGACTGCTGTATGCTTGTATATAAAAATTACAGGCTGTTGTATACTGTATATAGAAAATTACAGGCTGTTGTATACTGTATATAGAAAATAACAGGCTGTTGTATACTGTATATAGAAAATCACAGGCTGCTGTATACTGTATATAGAAAATTACAGGCTGTTGTATGCTGTATATAGAAAATTACAGGCTGTTGTATGCTGTATATAGAAAATTACAGGCTGTTGTATACTGTACTCACATACACCGTATATAGAGTATCAACAGAAACAAATAATTGACTCGTTTATGCAATATCTTGAATTATTAATAATGGACTTAAATTAATATTACAAAATAAGTAATCCGTATAAGCGTTCGTAATCCTGGCATCAGTCTAAGTGAGGTCATATCACCGTAAAGTTACTAATTGATGGAATTTTGTTATATTAGTAAATTAGATATAAAGAATTAATGTTTCCACGTACTTAATACCGGAGTGAGAGGCAGACTGGATCCAACACCTATGATAAGTTCCAGTTTGTGTTCTTATCTTCATCGTTTCAAAGAACCTAAACCTTCTCGGTATCATTGGACGTAAGAAATCCTTGTATCCATGATTAAGTGACTTCATGATGTAAGATATCACAAAAATAAGTCAAAATAGTTTCAATGTGCCGGTCGACTGTACTTCACTGAACTTCAGAACGACTGACAATCAAACAACTAATTAATTCAAATTGTACTGAAGTTTTATGAGCTATTTCTGTATTGTTTCCATTTTATTGCAATACGGAAATATGAAAAAGGTTAGTTATTTTGAACCTGATAAGTGAAATGGTGGTGGTCGTCACTAGACCCTTGTTCTTTCATGGCGGAGGATCCAAAGAAAGCGGCTCATTTTCGGGGGTAACTAGCGTAGACGGAGCCTTGTTGCTGGTTGAAACATTCACTCTGTATCTTGCATTCACTATTAGTTTTTTTTTATCATATTTACCTACTATAATAAATATGAACCGATCGTTCTTTGTAATTTTGTTACATGATAGGAGGAGATTTATATGAAATACGAATATACAGTAAATATATTGTTTTCTTTCTAAATATCCGTGATAGAAATGTTAGCCCACAAATGTTGTAGATCAATATGTTGGTCTCTTGGGCATTAACGCAGGAGGATTTGACTTATATACCAATTCGTACAAGAGTGTGTGTCAGTGTGTCACTTTCAAGAGACAGAACAGGTATCTTGGCGAGCGGATTTAAGAACTTGAGACAGTAGAGACGTACCTCAGGGGCTGACACTCATGACACCACATCGCCTGCTAGTGGTGATGGAACTGTACTGATGTAAATTTACCAATAGGACACCAGCTGTGATTGGTTATAAATTATTTATTATTGAGAATTTATACACCCCTAAAGTCATTGTAAATAAGAAAGAAGTGAATGTCAACTAAGACTCGTCCCTTTACGCCAGTGGCATCACCATCGACACAAAGCATCAAATACAATGTTAATTTAGGTTTAGTGGGACTAGTTTAAGTTAGGCAACAAAATGCAATTGGGAAAAAATTTGTCACTTATTAAATGTGAGGATGTGAGACAACTGATGTGTTACGTTACCTTTAAGCGAGAGTGTGTGTGTATGTGTGTGTGTGTGTTGGGGGAGCTATACCTATTTATCCTTATGTTATATGATGCAATTTGAAACAGCGACTAAGTTTCCTCGTCTTGTGCACTAAATTCACGCTCATAATAATCCCCGCCATAACTCTCCTCTCTCTTGAAGGCTACAAACTGCTCTCATATGGCCTTCAAAGCATTCATGAAGTATCCTGCATTCATTCTGTCACGGGAACAAACCTTTTTCATTATCATCCTCGTCTGATGAATCGCGTGTGAATTATACGTAAGCTTGTGTATGATCAATCACCCTCGGGCAGTGGGCTGGTGTTAAGTTGTGAGGAAGGTGTTTGCTTAGAGGTATGGAAGCTAATAGCGTGGTTGGTCACGTGTATGATTGATGACGTGTTTTGTTACGTAGAGTATCTCAAAAAAGTATCTGTCCACACACTTTATAGAACATTATGAGACCATGGAGGATAGATATTGGGACATGTATATTATTGACGTTTGATTACCAAATTTAGTAGGATCAGTATGCCGCAGAGCCACGCATACCAACCATCCCGGGACATCATTAGTTGCATGTCCCAGCAGATACTTTTGTTTCGATATTGTACACGTAAGGGAATGGTGACTGTAATTATAGTCTCATTTGTTCTCCTTATCTCGCCTTGTAACTTATGGAATTTCTTTTTTACAAATTTCATCTGCAACATTGCCTTCATATCTGCAACTGTAAGACTTGTAAAGTTATCCAGTCGACTCCAATAAATAATCACTGTTGTTATCTAAATCTATATGTTTCTCATCTTTTACCTTTATTGCCACTTATAAACCGTCTTTGGCATCACGTGGCCCGTAGTTTATTTCACCTTAAATTTAACCATCCAAGACCTTTACCTAACCTATCCTCACGCTAGACTAATCGGTCTAACACTCACAGGTAGCGTTAGTGTGTTAATCTTGAGGTGACATTAGCTGGGGGTTAATCTTCAGGTGATCCCGTTGCATTTTTATGGAATAAGTGACAGATGGAGAACAGACCGAGTTTAAAGACGTGGAAGACGGAAGAAAAAAGAAAGTCGTTAAAACAACAATAAAATTTAATGAATTGTGTAGAGTTTGAAAATATTGTTTTTGTCTTTTGGCGGCTCTCTCTGACAGAGAAGTCACTTCCTCGCCGTCTCCTGCAGTAGGTCCTCCCACTAGTGGCCGGGACCTGCCATCTGTTACTTCAGCGAGCGGCCCCTGGTAAGGCTTTATGAAGGAGGGGCTGTGAGTGTATGAACTGTGAGGTGATATCCATAGTGTTATATGGATAGGAAGCCTTCGTGGTGCTTTATTGTTTGCGTGTGTAGGGGGGATGTGTGTGTTCTGGGTGTGCGTGCGTGCGTGCGTGATAATATTGATATTAATTGACGGTTTATTGAGAGAAAATAACTGCCTAACGTTGAAAATACACTATGAAGAAAAATTAATAAATTACATATGGTGACATGAGGTTTGGGACTAATTAGTCAAAGCTTTCAGTACAAAAATGGAGGAAACACGGGGCGAACATGTGTTTGCGGGGCTGATAGGTCCTGATGCAGCTGTGGTGTCGGACAGCTGCACGAGGACGTGGATCTGTTCCAAGAAGGAGCCATGACGATGACGAGACCAGTGTACTGGACCACAACACTCGTCCAGGTATCCATAGTCTCGCAGTAAACAAGGACGTGGCGGGTGTCACGTGGTGTTGGCAGGACTTTAAACGTGATGTGCGACCTCACTTGTGCTGCAGTGTGTAGGCCGCGATCTTTGGCTCCTTACCTGCCACATGACGTTATCGACCTCAGTTTGACGCGGCTGCGGTCGGCCTCAGTGGGTTAGCAGGAATTCACTCAAACTAGGTGTGAGAGAGTCAGTGTTGACTCCCCCGACCCATTATGTACCACTGAAAACTGTTCTACACTGTGTCCGTATTGACATTTCACCTTTATGCTGACGTTTTGTTCGTTGGGTCAGGTCACTCTCTCTCTCTCTCTCTCTCTCTCTCTCTCTTCGTCATTTCTTGGAGTGTTCGCTGTGATATGTTTTATGATTGTTATAATTCGTTTTACTTCATTATCTCTTTTGTTAATTTATTTTATGTGTACTGTTACCTCACCTTCCTGTACAGCCAATTTTTCATAGTGCATATGAATGAATAGCGTCATAAAAAGCCAAACCTAACCTGACCTGACCTATAGCAGGGTCCACTCATGGTTCTTCCACCCCCACACCCCGGACTGATGTCTGGCGATCACTAACACCCAAACAAGAAGACTAAACAACAACGCTGTACAACAACAACAGTAGACAACAATAATAATAACAACAACAACAACAGTAGATAACAACGACACTGGAAAACAACAACAGTAGTAGATAACGACAACAACAACAGTAGATAACAACAACACTGGGCAACAACAATAGTAGACAACAACATCACTGGACAACAACAACAATAACAACACTGGACAACAACAACAACAATACTAGCGACTGATATATTCTCTCAGTCCAGGACGAAGAAGCTGAACTTTAAATCTAAAAGCGAAAATTTAGATTAGGTTATGTTAGGTTAGGTTATAGAGACGAAAGTCCGTTATATCAAGTGTCCGTTAGCTGTGAAGACTCCCATCTAACGTATTATGTGGACTATGGAGAGAGAAGTCCGTTATATCAAGTGTCCGTTAGCTGTGAAGACTCCTGGCTCTACTTACGCTGGCTGGCAACACACACGTGGCTCTACCTACGCTGGCTGGCAACACACACGTGGCTCTACCTACGCTGGCTGGCAACACACACCTGGCTCTACCTACGCTGGCTGGCAACACACACGTGGCTCTACCTACGCTGGCTGGCAACACACACATGGCTCTACCTACGCTGGCTGGCAACACACACATGGCTCTACCTACGCTGGCTGGCAACACACACATGGCTAGTGTGGTTGGAAAGGCTTGGTGATTTATAGGTGGTATAAATAATGGTATCGATGACCACACATACCAGTGTCCTGCCTCGATAAGTGTGGTATAGTGTGTGGTGTATTGTGTGGTAGATATACTGTCTGGTTGAGTAGATATAGTGTGTGGTATATTGTGTGGTAGATATAGTGTGTGGTGTATTGTGTGGTAGATATAGTGTGTGGTGTATTGTGTGGTAGATATAGTGTGTGGTGTATTGTGTGGTAGATATAGTGTGTGGTGTATTGTGTGGTAGATATACTGTCTGGTTGAGTAGATATAGTGTGTGGTATATTATATTGTGAGGTAGATATACTTTGTGGTATATTGTATTATGTGGTAGAATACATTTTAGTGTGTGGCAGAGTAGATAATTTATGCCTCTTAAGAATTTAGTCATTAAGTTGTATTAAATGACGAATTTAAAGTAATTCACTCAAGTTACAACAAATTCAGATAAATTTTGAGTAAACAATAAACTTTTAAAACATTATTTACAATAAACTTAAGTTGTTGGATGTTTACAATTTATTCAAGTTGAGTTTCATAAGATGAAGTTTTTAATTGAGTAATGTTTTGTGACGTTTTAAGTGCGAAGTTCATTTTGACTTCTGAAAAGTTAAGGAAACAAAGATTAATATTTACTCCAGCTGTAAGACATTTGGTAAAAAACAGAACAAAACAAGAATTACAAAGTTACTGTAACTGTAAATTTTCAGTAATTGACTGAAACACATGGTAGGGTAGGGCAATATGTGCCAAGAAGTGACGATGATAACTTGTGTCTGTCATAAAACAAGGCTGGTCAACTTCACGCGTATATCCTGCCATCAGTTGGCAGGATATACGCGTATCCGGGCCTAGTTTGTGCTGATTGGTGTTTGCCTACGTGACATCCGGTAGTGTTGTACCTGGTGCTGCTGCCTCTCACACCTGACTCACACACCTGTAATGGGCCCCTGTCTCATCAACAGAACATATTATATAAATGGGCCAATACATCTGATATTATATTCAGATTCACCACCCTGTAACTTTCCACTGGCTATGAGGTGACATGTTCAATGCACGTGATAAGGTGTGCCCACGGGAAGCTGCGTCTTACTATGCTGAGTAAAGGCATAAGTAGCCGGCTCTCTGGCCACCTGAAGCGAGCAGTAGTTTGATATCCTTGACTAGAGGAAAACGTTATTTGAGAGCCGCAGTGGATGGCTCCGTCTTCCCTCGAGGGGGAACGACGTACCCATACCGTTCTCCCTCGATGGGTCACTACTCATGAGTCGCTCACAACAACTTATATCGTAAGGACGTGACCAAACGTTTATAATACATAAACGCCGTCCCTTTCTCATTCACTCCTATACACTCAGGAAATATATATATATGTATATATATTTGGGTTTCGTTACTTAAACCCAAATAATAAATATATGTAAACGGCCTGCTTAATTGCACAAGCAGCCGATTCACACCTGACACAAACATCTGGATTTGTCTTAGCTGTCCTTGACCAGATTCTGGTCCTAATCTTATCTACCAGACGTAACCTCACACAACAGAGGCTTAGCATACATTAATAGTTGGCGAGACACTATTTTCAGCAGACGTGAGAATAAACATTGACAATCAGCGTTTGTGATGCCCGCATACACGTGTATTTTATTTGTTTTTCTGTATCTCCTACATAAACATGCTGTCTACTACATCATATTTTCTTGGTAGATTTACTTTTGGTACAGTTAGGGACAATATTCCAAGAATACTTTTGAAGAGTAGTGTTACGTTCGATACACTTCGCTCGAACAAAACCTGTAAAAAGCAAGGGATTTTTGCAAAACACGTGCTAAGTATTGTATCCCAATTTAAGCTTCGTAGCTCAAAAAACGATGCCAAATGTATCGCCTGAACAACTAACCTACCGACCACAAACAGAGTAACCACAGCGGATAGTACCTCTGTGTACCTTAGGGCGCCACCTGGAGACGGGAACTGGGGGAGGGGGGGGGGGGAGCATTATACACTACCTAGTAACATTTAAATCAAAGTCGTGTAAATACGGAGGAATGGGATCTTAAATTCTATTGTTCAACATTTTTCTTTGTATTAGAGTTTTATCATGTTATTACCCGGCAAAATTTGTTATGAAAGGCAACGTTCACCAGCCCATCAACTTAGCAGAACTCTGACCCACCTTTAGTTGCCAGATATTGCCAAGTGTTGAGGGAATTTTGACCGCAACTGTACATACACGCTGTCACCACACGACGAACCCACTGTACAGCAGGTGGTATAGGAAGCTGTTCAAGGTTGTATACTTCAGCCCAACAGAAACTACACTGACCGTATGTTATGAAGGTAGACTGGTGGATATAGCTTGTGTTATATATACAGACTTACAGCAAGGTGTTTCAGTCTAGCTGTGTCTGTGGGTCATATCCTCATTCACTCATTGCACCTCACTACTGTCACACCTCACAACACACTCATCACACCTCACAACACACTCATCACACCTCACTACACACTCATCACACCTCACAACACACTCATCACACCTCACAACACACTCATCACACCTCACAACACACTCATCACACCTCACAACACACTCATCACACCACACAACACACTCATCACACCTCACAACACACTCATCACACCTCACAACACACTCATCACACCTCACAACACACTCATCACACCTCACAACACACTCATCACACCTCACTACACACTCATCACACCTCACAACACACTCATCACACCTCACAACACACTCATCACACCTCACTACACACTCATCACACCTCACAACACACTCATCACACCACACAACACACTCATCACACCTCACAACACACTCATCACACCTCACAACACACTCATCACACCTCACAACACACTCATCACACCTCACAACACACTCATTACACCTCACAACACACTCATTACACCTCACTACTGTTATACCGTCAGAGGCCCTGTAATTGGCTTATCATAATTTGCATCTTCTTTTTTTTCACTGTTTAATCTATCTTCAATTTTCTTTAAGTGGTAGGGAAGGTGGGGGGGGGGGGTAGTAGGAACACCGTCAAGAGGGAGGGAGGGAGGGGAGGAGCAGCACCGATGAGGAAGGGGGTAGGGGAGGAGCAGCGCTGTCAGGAAGAGGGGAGGGGAGGAGCAGCACCGGTAGGAGGGAGAGGAGGAAGGGGAGGAACAGCGCTGTTAGAAAGGAGGGAAGGAGGGGAGAAACAGCACCGTCAAGAAGGAGGCAGGGGAGGAACAGCACCGGCAGGAGGGAGAGGAGGAAGGGTAGGAGCAGCGCTGTTAGGAAGGAGGGGGGAATGGGAGGAGCAGCGCTGTCAAGAAGGAGGGGGAAAGGGGAGAAGCAGCGCTCTCAGGATGAAGGGAGGGGAGGAACAGCACCGGCAGGACGGAGGGACGGGAGGAGCAGCGCCGCCAGGAGGGAGGGAGGGAGGGGAGGAACAGCACCGTCAGGAAGGAGGGAGGGGAGGAGCAGCACCGTCAGGCGGGAGGGAGGGGAGGAACAGCACCGTCAAGAAGGAGGGAGGGGAGAAGCAGCGCTCTCAGGATGAAGGGAGGGGAGGAACAGCACCGTCAGGAAGGAGGGAGGGGAGGAGCAGCACCATCAGGAGGGAGGGAGGGGAGGAGCAGCACCGTCAGGCGGGAGGGAGGGGAGGAGCAGCACTGTCATCCATGCGGGTAACAGGGCCAGTCCAGCGTAGTTGTTCATGGATAATGGTAGCCTCGATGCTCCTACAGTTGGTGTCAGGGAGAATACTGGCATTTGTTCTCTTGTCTTCCCAGCGAACTCGGAGGATGGAACGTAGACAACGTTGGTGAAAGTTTTCAAGTGCCCTGAGGTGCCTCCTGTATGTGACCCATGTCTCGCTGCCATAGGTCCGAGATGCCATTATTCAGACATTTTTGTGGCGGTAATGGCTACTGATGGGGTTTAAACTCTCTCTCTCTCTCTTTGTGTGTAATAATGCTAAATATAATTCTGTTAAAGATGAAAGAGACAAAGACATAATCCCTAGCCAACCTGCTCAACAAAACTCTACCAATATTACATTTATAAACCTGTTACCTTCTCTCACTCGCTACAGGAATATAATTCAATTACTCTTGATAATTGAACAAAAGTGAAAAACCAAGAAATATAACTCTTTTAAACTTTCTATATAAGAAAAAATGTAGCTTAACTTATCTTCTCGTAAAAGTGAACCAAATAACCATGACAAAAATATTTCCAAGTGGGTACACACAATAATTGAAATAGCCGAGTCATAAAACAGGAACAAAATTTCATACATAATTATTTATTTCAACTTTCCCCAAATTAAAAGAAAATAATAAATGTTCGAATAAATAAAAATTACCTTGTAAATTACTTCTTCAAAAAAACTTCTCCAGAGACAAAAAATTATTTATTGCTTTGTTGTGTTCAGTAAATATGATAAAAACTCTTGAAAAATATTATTATTTTGTTATTAATTATTGGAGCGTTGATGATTATAATTCCTATTAATTACTAACCTTAACTGCTAATATGTATTCACTAACTGGAGACTATTAACTGTTCATTTATCTTAATTACTGCAATTAACTACTACGAAATATCCACTAACTTCACCCATTAATAACTCATTTCTACCTATAACTTACATGCTACTTCCAGTAACTGCTAATAACTGCCTACTAATTAAACCCCACTAACTGCTATTAACTACATAATGATTAAGCCCAACAAGCTACTAATTACTGAGTCCTAATTACGCCTCAATAACTACTGCCACTAACTGCTATTAACTACCTACTAATAATAGAAGCTGCGACTTGGGGTAACCAATGCATTGTGCGTTTGATTCACGATTGGACGAAGAATCACAAGGAATTTACGATTGGTTCTTTCAACAAGGCCATTAGCCTGTGGATGATAAGCTGTGATAAAACTTTGTTGGATGCCGTACTGTCGACATATTTGTGCCAAAAGTTGATTATTAAACTCTAATCCGTTGTCGGAGAGACGAACCTTGGGGGTAGTGAAAGGTCATAAATAAGATGCATAACTAGGGGGTAAGCCACAGATTCGGCTGATCTATCCTTCAGTGGACTAAAATCACAAATCAAGAAAAATGATCCACACACAGTAGGACGTACGAGGATCCCTGATGACTCCTCGGAAGTTGTAACAAGTCTATAGCAAGTCCGGGGTGACCTGCTTGAGGAACATCGTGGAGCAACGTTAAAATGGTTTCCCGAAGTGTATCAGGTACGACTATTTGCGTAACAATACCCTGATCTGTCTGTCTGGAGCGATGGAGTACGTCTTGTCAATATTACCTTGTAATTCAGTTGACAGTAGGAACTCTATAGAATCTAGTCTCATTAAACATACCGAATCAGTCAACATGAATTTGAGTAATGGTATGTACAAACTGGATAATTTCGTAATTAAGAAGATTTGTAACCAGATGAGAGAGTTGGGTCAGCTTACCCTCTGACCTGACTACCGACTGTTGCGGTGCTTTTTGAAGATTAGTAGGGTCATTACCTAATACCTGACCATTGTGGACTTAATCTCACCCTCCTCTGTATATATATATATATATATAGTATATATATATATATATATATATATATATATATATATATATATATATATATATATATACCTTGTTTTGTACTTCTCCTTAGTCTGTGAAGATGTGAATTACACGAAAGCGCTTGGGAACTTCGTGTTTCCTTCTTTCCTTGTGGTTATGAGCATATATATATATATATATATATATATATATATATATATATATATATATATATCGATAAAATCACGCGGGAAAAGGGAAACAACGGAGAACCTTAGCTTTCGTCTTTATTCAAGACATCTTCAGAGGCAACTGGGTTACATGGACAGAGAGAGGCTTAAATATACAGGGTGACCTTAAAAACATGAGGTCAGGTCATAATGATGTCATCCACTAATCCTCACACCAACACACACGTAGAGGTTTTCAAAGCATTTTTAACCTTGGGCCACTGACAAATAAATTTATGTAACATATTATCAGTTTTGAACTGACCATCACTAAGGTTTATTGATTTTAATTCCTTAATCAAACTAGCTTCATCCAGAAGTCTTTCTGTGACACAAGATGATTTAAATACTTCTAAGCTTTTTTCCCAAGCAATGGGATGATTATTATCCCTTCCATTCCTTGATATGCTTATCGTGAGAAATGGCCAAAACTACAAATTTAAGGTATACAGAAAGCCCACACAGGTAGACAGTTTCATACACTTTTTATCGAATCACCTTGAGTCTACCAAAATGTCAGTTTTTTCTGCTATGTACTTAAGATGTCTGCGTATTTGTGACTCTGAATTTATTGACGATGAATTGAAACACATTCGTTCCATTGCACAGAAACTCGGGTACCCTTCTGTGTTTGTTGATCGTTGTTTTAAAAGGGCTAAAAAATCCTTTCATTCCTCTCAAACCAGACAAGTTCCTACACTTAAGAATATTTTGACTCTGCCCTATCGTAATGAATTTGTCCCGTTAGTTCGGTCCCTCAAGCTTCTAAATATTAATGTTGTTTTCAAGTATGACTCAACCATTACCAATATGTTAATAAGAAATAGCCCAAGTTTGAATGTAAATGGAAGTGTTTATTGTATTCCATGTAGCAAATGTAATTGTAATTATGTAGGACAGACAGGAAAAACACTGCAGCTCAGAATCAAACAACATAAGTAAAATATCAGAACTGCTTCTGAAAGCAGTGTCCTGTTCGTTCATGTTAGGAATAATAATCACCCCATTGCTCGGGAAAAAAGCTTAGAAGTATTTAAATCATCTTGTGTCACAGAAAGACTTCTGGTTGAAGCTCGTTTGATTAAGGAATTAAAATCAATAAACCTTAGTGATAGTCAGTTCTCCGTTGTTTCCCTTTTCCCGCGTGATTTTATCAAGATATATATATATATATATATATATATATATATATATATATATATATATATCTGTATATATATATATATATATATATATAAAATTAATATTAAGGCATTTATAAAATAACAACTAGCCTATCACGGCGTCTGGGATGTGATGGTGTGCTGTAGACTATGGTATTGTGTGTAAAAATATAGTGTTTTCTGTGGCATACCTATTTCTGTAGTCTTGATTGAAGAATCAAATAATTCTGGGAATTTCTTGAAAATATGGTGTTGGAAACTGTAGATTTCAGCGTCGAGCTTGACACTCGGCTTTTTACCCTGAGAGCACTGTCACCTCCTGACAGCTGACGTGTTACCTGTAATTAAGTCAGTCGTGGCAATGAATCATACTGAAATTAGCTACATGTTGTACCCAGAGTGAGTACTGAACTTGACTGGGCCTTCACTATCTCAGAGAGAGAGAGAGAGAGAGAGAGAGAGAGAGAGAGAGAGAGAGAGAGAGAGAGAGATCCACTATGTATTCAGATCGTTGTTTTGATCTGTCAGATTTTATAAAAACAATTGCATATGTTGAAGGATATGTACCGTACGAGTATTTCCTTATGTAAAGTGTGTGTGTGTGTGTGTGGTGCGAGAGAGAGACCCGGAAAGGATTGCATTTTTTTGTTCTCATATAAAAGATTCAGACAGGCAACTACGGAGAACCAATACCCATTGATTGGACACTGACCTTTGTATATGGTACCTGTGTATACCTTACCTGTGTACACCTCACCTGTGTACACCTAATCTATTTCCACTTAACCTGTGTACACCTGACTTTGTAGGGCACCTGTGTACACCTGACCTGTGTACACCTGAACTCTGGCTTATTAGGACAGGTGCTCAATTACCCATCATATATTACAAGAAACAAATTATTATGTAGTTCCCCTTTAATTGTCTTTGTTTTTACTTTGTTCTTCTTTTCTTTTTTCTTTTATTTCCTCTTTCCTTCATTTATCTTGTTTCCTGTTATTTCTTTTTTTATTCTTCTTCCTTATTCTTATTCTTTTTGCTTCCTGTTATTTCTTTATTTTTCTTTGTATATTTTCCTTCTCTCTATTTTCACGTTTCCTTTATCTTTTTTCTTGCATCTTTTTCGTGTCTTTCTTTTTTTCATATTTCTTTTATTTCTCGCTTTCTTCCTCTTCCTTCATTTCTCTTTTCTTCGTCTTCGTCTTTATAAATTTCTTTCTTCATTTATTTCTGACTTCATCTCTGAATGTGTAAACGAGATGAACAAACCTGTGCCGTTAAACAGAGCTAGTGCCGTTAAACAGAGATGAAGTGGCGTTAAACAGAATTAGTGTCGTTAAACAGAGTGTGCCGGTAAACAGAGGGAGTACCGTTAAACAGAGCTAGTTCCGCTTACGGGGCTAGAGAGCTGTTAAACAGATAAAAGCCGTTAAACAGAGCTTGATTGTCGTTAAACAGATAGAATGCCGGTAAAAAGAGTTGGAGTGCCGTTAAACAGAACAGGAGAGGCCCGAAGCAGTGATAAGCCAGTCTTAAATCCCTTTCAGTAGAACTATCGAAACTTTTCTGGGATTCGAACCGTCGACCGCTGAACACTCGTGGGTGGTGGCTGTTAACTCATTGATCCATCAGGCAGGTCTCTCTCTCTCTCTCTCTCTCTCTCTCTCTCTCTCTCTGCCACTAGCCAATAACCCCATTAGGTAACCCTCTACCAACTGCCACCAGCTGTTAACCCTATGATGTAACCTGCCACCAATTGCCACCAGCTGTTAAACTTATGATGTAATGTACCACCACCTGCCACCCAGCTGTTATCATTTATAAAACGATGAAGCGGCCTGGGAACCACCATGACGCTACCAGGCACCAGCTGTTAAACTATGAAGGAGTTTGCTACCACCTTCGAGCGACCAGGTATTGACTTATGACGTAAGCATTCACCACCTGCCCTTGGCTACCACCCACCAGTTGTTGAATCATGACGCAATCTGCCACCAGCTGAGAAACCACGTCGTTGCCGCCGTCCGTGCCAAGTGACACCAACTGACACCATCTTACACAATTCCCTGTACACCAGCGGACATCTTCTGACACGTAGTCGACACACGTACCTGCCAGCTGGTTGACACAGTGAACAAGTTACCACCGCCCGCCACCAGATGACACTAGCTGGTGAAGTATGATGGTAGTTATCGCCGCCGACCACCATGTGCTGCCATCTGCCACCATCTAATGCCATCTGCCACTGTTGACCACCGCCTGTGACTTGTTACTCCATTCTACGCTCTCCTATCTGCCCGCCCCCCCCCCCCCCACCCCGGCGCCTTATCTAAACCGCCTACCATGACTGGCTCCCACTACCTACCATCTGCCACCACCTACCATCTGCGGCTACCACGACCGACCATCTGCCACCACCTACCATCACCAGCTACCACCACCAACCACCTGCCACCACCTACCATCACCGGCTACCACGACCGACCACCTGCCACCACCTACCATCACCAGCTACCACGACCGACCACCTGCCACCACCTACCACCACCTACCATCACCGGCTACCACGACCGACCACCTGCCACCATCTACCATCACATACCATCACCAGCTACCACGACCGACCACCTGCCACCACCTACCATCACCAGCTACCACGACCGACCACCTGCCACCATCTACCATCACCGGCTACCACGACCGACCACCTGCCACCATCTACCACCACGTATCATCACCAGCTACCACGACCGACCACCTGCCACCAGCTACCACGACCGACCACCTACCATCACCAGCTACCACGACCGACCACCCGCCACCACCTACCACCACCTACCATCACCAGCTACCACGACCGACCACCTGCTACCATCTACCACCACCTATCATCACCAGCTACCACGACCGACCACCTGCCACCACCTACCATCACCAGCTACCACGACCGACCACCTGCCACCACCTACCATCACCAGCTACCACGACCGACCACCTACCACCACCTACCATCACCAGCTACCACGACCGACCACCTACCATCACCACCTGCCACCACCTACCATCACCACCTACCACGACCGACCACTTGTCACCAACTACCACCACCTACCATCACCACCTGCCACCACCTACCATCACCAGCTACCACGACCGACCACCTGCCCATATCTTCAACCGGCTACCACCACCAGCTAATTTCTACCACCTCCTACTACCACCTCACCACCAGCCTCGGACAAACCAATAAACGGATACACGGAACAGTTTACATCCACTGGCTACAACATTCTTCCTTCCTTGAGTTTTCGCTAAAGGCAGAAATAATCGATGCGTTAGAGGTCAGAGTTCACGGAGGGTGGGGAGGTGATGATGGTGGGTGGGGAGGTGATGATGGTGGGTGGGGAGGTGATGGTGGTGGGTGGGGAGGTGATGGTGGTGGGTGGGGAGGTGACGGTGGTGGGTGGGGAGGTGACGGTGGTGGGTGGGGAGGAGAGTCTCATAGAGGGTGGTGGGCGAGGGTAAGGCTGAAGAGTGAGGGTGAAGGCTGATGAAGAATGAGGGTGAGGGCTGAAGGCTGATGAAGGGTGAGGGCTGAAGAGTGAGGGTGAAGGCTGAAGAGTGAGGGTGAAGGTTGAAGAGTGAGGGTGAAGGCTGATGAAGAATGAGGGTGAGGCTGAAGAGTGAGAGTGAAGGCTGAAGAGTGAGGGTGAAGGCTGATGAGTGAGGGTGAAGGCTGATGAGTGAGGGTGAAGGCTGATGAGTGAGGGTGAAGGTTGATGAGTGAGGGTGAAGGCTGATGAGTGAGGGCGAAGGCTGATGAGTGAGGGTGAGGGCTGATGAGTGAGGGTGAAGGCTGATGAGTGAGGGTGAGGGCTGAAGAGTGAGAGTGAAGGCTGATGAGTGAGGGTGAAGGCTGATGAGTGAGGGTGAAGGCTGATGAGTGAGGGTGAAGGTTGATGAGTGAGGGTGAAGGCTGATGAGTGAGGGTGAAGGCTGATGAGTGAGGGTGAAGGTTGATGAGTGAGGGTGAAGGCTGATGAGTGAGGGTGAAGGTTGATGAGTGAGGGTGAAGGCTGATGAGTGAGGGTGAAGGCTGATGAGTGAGGGCGAAGGCTGAAGAGTGAGGGTGAAGGCTGAAGAGTGAGGGTGAAGGCTGATGAGTGAGGGTGAAGGTTGATGAGTGAGGGTGAAGGCTGATGAGTGAGGGTGAAGGCTGATGAGTGAGGGTGAAGACTGATGAAGAATGAGGGTGAAGACTGATGAAGAATGAGGGTGAAGGTTGAAGAGTGAGGGTGAAGACTGATGAAGAATGAGGGTGAAGGTTGAAGAGTGAGGGTGAAGGCTGATGAAGAATGAGGGTGAAGGTTGAAGAGTGAGGGTGAAGACTGATGAAGAATGAGGGTGAAGGTTGAAGAGTGAGGGTGAAGGCTGATGAAGAATGAGGGTGAAGGTTGAAGAGTGAGGGTGAAGACTGATGAAGAATGAGGGTGAAGGTTGAAGAGTGAGGGTGAGGCTGAAGAGTGAGGGTGAAGGCTGATGAAGAATGAGGGTGAAGGTTGAAGAGTGAGGGTGAAGGTTGATGAGTGAGGGTGAAGGCTGAAGAGTGAGGGTGAAGGCTGATGAAGAATGAGGGTGAAGGTTGAAGAGTGTGAAGACTGATGAAGAATGAGGGTGAAGGTTGAAGAGTGAGGGTGAGGCTGAAGAGTGAGGGTGAAGGCTGATGTAGAATGAGGGTGAAGGTTGAAGAGTGAGGGTGAAGGCTGAAGAGTGAGGGTGAAGACTGATGAAGAATGAGGGTGAGGGCTGAAGAATGAGGGTGAAGGCTGAAGAGTGAGGGTGAATGCTGATGAAGAATGAGGGTGAGGGCTGAAGAGTGAGGGTGAAGGTAGAGAGTAAGAGTGAGGAAGGAAAATAAACAATCACCCCCCCTGACCCCTACATACAGTACAATCAGCTGGTGCTCTGATGAAAGACGGTCACAGTTTCCCCCACACGAGCGATACAACACGAGGCTAGATGACCCACCTGGCCTTTAACCCGCCGACTAGAGACAGTGTGAGGCAAACTGAGCCACCAACCAGACGCTAATGTTCCCTGTGTCCTGAAGAACTAATGAATGACTGGATTTAAAAGGCAGGTGGGTGTGTGTGTGTGTGTGTGTGTGAGAAATAAAAGGTGGAGACGTGGCAGGTAGGAGTGTGTGTGTGAGAGTCGAGGTTATGTAATGTGCAGGAGGAGGGAAGCTGTTGCAACACTTGTGACGTTAAAGGCGATTACACTCCCACGTCTACCTGTAGTGTACAGTTAGATACGTCATCTTTATATGCATCAACTCCTACAGGTGAGAGAGAGAGAGAGAGAGAGAGAGAGAGAGAGAGAGAGAGAGAGAGAGAGAGAGAGAGAGAGAGAGATTTTGTCCTGATCAGCCACTGTCTTAAAATGGAGGGAAGTGAATTATTTTTTACTCAACAAAATGTCTGGTTTGAGTTCAATCGTCCCTACACACAACTGTATTTCAGCCTCTTGCACTATACTATTGCTGTGACGTCACGACCGTAAGTCAGCTGATCGCCAATAGGAGAGTCATGATTTGTCGCTACTTTTTCAATTTATCACCTTTATTTTTTCAGTGTTGAATTTATTAATATTTTTGTATGTAAGAGTAGGTAAACCGCCATTAATATATTCTGTACTTGATAAAGAATAAACAATAATGACCAATAAATGCCTCTTAATATTCAACTAACATTAACCACAATGGATAATTATCAACTTTATATCCCGACTCACCTGGTAACGTGTTAATAGTCCTGTATATTAATCCCACAATGTGTACAGTCCTCTGGTGTAGTGGTCATATGGAACACCAACAATAACTAAATAAACACAATTAATTTAAATGATTATATATACGAGTATTAATTAGCTGTGTCCTTGGTTATAATAGAGAAGTAATTTCAAAGTATTATTCATGTGATGTTAGAATCAGCTTTTGTTCTTTCATTTGCCCGTTCAAAAGCAGATTATAAAGGTTCAGTGGCTCAATAATACTATCCATAGCTTAATAACAGTGTGTTCTTGGTGTCATTATTACATAGACATAACACTAAGCAGTATAACTTATAAATAAAACTCATGTAGGATCTATATTAAAATAGTATTAAGTGTAATTTAATGTACAGTCAGGGTCAAAAGTCCTGTCAACACTACTGCTGCTTCACCGACCCCAAGATTCAGACTCATGAACCCGAAGCCTCCGTGGACAGAATATCAGTGTCTCCCGCTTTGGGTTCACAGTCTCAGTCTTGTTTTTCGTGAAGGAGCAGGAGAGGCGACACTACTTTTGACCTCGACTGTACATAAACTCGATAATTAATAAGATAAACTACTAATTAAGGTTCTGTTGTCTCTCCTGCATGGATATTAGTCATCACAGCTATTGACATCTTAGATTGATTCAGAAATTACACAGATAATAATTAATAATCTCTCATAATCTCTATTTGTTGATGAACTGGTGTAATTTCTAACCTTGGTATGCACTTAAAGACCTTAGTTGTTGAAGTGTAGTAATAACATTATAACAACAACGTCAGAAAACACTTTGGTTATATATATAAAACAATAGTAGAATATATTTCCTAACAACAATGTGTATGTGATGCTTTTTTTTCCAGGTTTCTATGTGGTAGCAAGAGTCATGTGGTAGATCCTTGTTATGTACGAGTATGTAGTTATAGATCTCAACCTCGTTAATAGCGTTATGTTATGCGTAAAGCTTTTATAGGTAAACACTCGCTCCAATAAATATCTTTACCGAGGGCTCCGATGAATTTCAAAATGAACACACCGACTTCCATTGTGTCGGTAGGGTTGTCAAAATCCTTCGTCTGTTGTGTCATATTGTCTCACACAAAATCGTAAAGATATTATTTTGAAGCGTGTATCATGATGTACCTAACCTAACCTAACCTAACCTAACCTAACCTCATCAGAAAAAAAAGTGAATAGTGACTTAATTTACTTCTTGACGATCACGACCTCTCACCCTTTCAAGAAGTTGGGAGACTACCACCTGAGGCTCATAACGGGTGATGTAGCAACCCCCCCCACCCCCCACCTGTTGTGGTGAAGAGACTCCGTGTAAGACAACAGGTGATAAGAGAGACTCAGTGTAAGACAACAGGTGATAAGAGAGACCCAGTATAAGACAACAGGTGATAAGAGAGACCCAGTATAAGACAACAGGTGATAAGAGAGACCCAGTGTAAGACAACAGGTGATAAGAGAGACCCAGTATAAGACAACAGGTGATAAGAGAGACCCAGTGTAAGACAACAGGTGATAAGAGAGACCCAGTGTAAGACAACAGGTGATAAGAGAGACCCAGTGTAAGACAACAGGTGATAAGAGAGACCCAGTGTAAGACAACAGGTGATAAGAGAGACCCAGTGTAAGACAACGGGTGATAAGAGAGACCCAGTGTAAGACAACAGGTGATAAGAGAGACCCAGTGTAAGACAACAGGTGATAAGAGAGACCCAGTGTAAGACAACAGGTGATAAGAGAGACCCAGTGTAAGACAACAGGTGATAAGAGAGACCCAGTATAAGACAACAGGTGATAAGAGAGACCCAGTTTAAGACAACAGAGTTACTATGTTACACAAGTTTACGTAAAATATTGATTTTAATACTGGATAGAGGAGGGAATCTTGACCTTAGAGCCACGACGCAGTATTTTCTGACCTCTGACCTCTAATGCTGCACATCCCAGACTACTCGCTGTGTCTAACAATACTCTACCATGCGAGATATATGTTCAACGCTAAACTGTGTACTATCTGTGTGACGACCTCTGGGTGTTGTGGAACTCTCAGGGGCTCGGTATTATAATGGTTTACTTCATTATTACATTAATTGATTTACTTAAATAGTGCACATAAGTCAAACTAGTCCACTTCATTGTTGTTCGTTCAACATCTAATCATAAACTCGACTCCATCTCCCAGGGAACCTCTCCACTTCCCAGGGAAACCTCTCCACCTCCCAGGGAACCTCTCCACCTCCCAGGGAACCTCTCCACCTCCCAGGGAACCTCTTCACTTCCCAGGGTACCTCTCCACCTCCCAGGGAACCTCTCCACCTCCCAGGGTACCTCTCCACCTCCCAGGGAACCTCTCCACCTCCCAGGGAACCTCTCCACCTCCCAGGGAACCTCTCCACCTCCCAGGGTACCTCTCCACCTCCCAGGGAACCTCTCCACCTCCCAGGGAACCTCTTCACTTCCCAGGGTACCTCTCCACCTCCCAGGGAACCTCTCCACCTCCCAGGGTACCTCTCCACCTCCCATGGAACCTCTCCACCTCCCAGGGAACCTCTTCACTTCCCAGGGAACCTCTCCACCTCCCAGGGAACCTCTCCACCTCCCAGGGAACCTCTCCACCTCCCATGGAACCTCTCCACCTCCCAGGGAACTTTTTCACCTCCCAGGGAACCTCTCCACTTCCCAGGGTACCTCTCCACCTCCCTGAGAACCTCTCCACCTCCCAGGGTACCTCTCCACCTCCCAGGGTACCTCTCCACCTCCCAGGGAACCTCTCCACCTCCCAGGGAACCTCTCCACCTCCCCGTGTAACATGCCAGATCTGATTCCTTGGTATAGTATTCCCATAACCTCAGCGGCGTTGATCTCGAGTAAGAGTATTTACCCAAGGCATCAGACACCAAGGCAGTGATTGTTGGTGTGATAGTAAGAATTATAGATCCAGGGAGAAACTTATTGGTTGCAGTGGAGGTTGTAGTAGTAGTGGAGGTAGTAATAATAGTAGGAGTAGCCGCAGTCGTCGTAGATGTAGTTGAAGTAACACACGAGAAATCTAAGTTAATTTTTTATTCGCCTACATCTCAATTTATCAGTAATTACTAAGTTACATTACCAAGTCAATAAATCTCCTCACAGTGGCTACAAAACCAGTTAAAATGAACAGTAAACAAACACAACTATTACACTGATTGCGTCAACAATATCAATTTCAACACTAACTCAACTCTAGTACAATAACTGAAGAGGGTCGACACGCTCCACAAACAAGTACAATTTCAGCTTGAGTCTCAGAGCTCAGAGCAACAGTCTGAGAAAAGTCCTTGGTTTACACGTGAAGGCAGAGGCAGGAAGTTAATGATTCACACTAAAGCCACAAACGACGCAATAAACATGAGACCCAGGAATTTAGATGAAGTTAAGGCAATAGTTGAACATGTTGACGCAAGACACTCCTGCAGGCTCCACGTGTAGCCAGTTACCACACTACCCCTAAAACACCTTGACTGATTTACCAGCAGCCGCAGAGAAAATATTTTATCATTTCTGTCTTACACCAAAAACACCTCCGTTTTCTATAGTCGCAGAATTGCAATCCCAAAATAAATCAGCCTGATCACCTAAAGATTAACCACCCAGTTACCCAGTTAATATTATTCTTTACTCTTAATAAGTTATTAGAAATGTTACTTGAGTGTTAATTTGAGTGTCAGGCGTCAACACTTGCGGCCACGTCAGGTCACATATCACCCCTTTCCTTCAGTAGGTTATTAATTAAACTCCATCTGTGCATTATAAAGACCTACACCTTAAACTTTTTTTTCATCTCAAGTGTCACCTCATTATTTTCTATTCAAGTGACGTCTTATTTTTTCTTCAATTGTTAACTCATTTCCTCCCATTTTTCCTTCGTCTCGTTTAATTTTTCTCCAAGTGTCACCTTAGGATTTTTCTCGTGTCACCTCATAATTTCTTTTAATATTAACTTATATATTTTCTTCGTGCTTCTCCTCATATTTCTTTTGTATTGCTTCATTTTCTTCGCTTCACTTCATAGTTTCTGTCACCAGATATATTTCACATTTATCTATCTTAACTGTAACCTCAATTATTTTATCTTTTTTTTCCAGGTAAGTGACTCAGTGCAGTGGCGACTTCATCCAGCAGTTCTGTCTAGTACATACAGTGAGTAGAGTGGAGTATTATGACGGATCACAGGTGTGTTCTGTCTGACACCAACACCTGCGGGAACAACCACCTCCTACATCTACACTCACTCAAATGTTTCGAAAGAGAGTGAGTGTGGATACAGCGCTTACCTTCTGTCCCATTGGTCCTTGGTTTTCGCTCAGGTCACCCAGCTATAAACACGCACTGTAACTAGATTTTAAGTCAGAGGAGTGTAGGCGGTGCCACTATCTCTTAGGTCATCAGGTCTATGGAACCAGCTCTCACTTCCCCCCAAAAATATTAAATTACTTTCACTCTGAAACCTTCTGACAGTTTTCTTAATTTGAAAGGAATTTTCTAAAACGGTCGTTATTTCCTCGTAATTTAAGTGAAGCTTTCTGAAAGGTAACCATTAACTTTATATTAATTTGAGTGAAACATTCTGAGATTATTTACAACTTTCTCATCATGTGAGTGAACCTTTGTGAGAGTCAGTCTGTAAATTTCTCTTGATCTGAGTGAAACTTTCCGGGTCATCGCGGAAACGATTATATAAGTGAAGATTGACAAAAATTAGTTAACATCCTAATGAGAAAAAAAGAATCACGTGTTCGAACACGAGTCATAATACTTTGTGAACGACTGAGGGAAGGTCAGTCATATGAGTTACTTTTATTGTAATACTTCTGGGTTTTATAAGTATAATACTCACTTATATAACTATAATGTGTATGAAGGCAGGTGTGGTTGCGTACCTAATTTACTGTAGTGTACACATATTACGCTTACCTGAGCAAGTGAGTAAGTAAATGTTTGTGTACGATAGTCTAGTGTTTACTCTCAGGTGGCCATAGTTAATGTATGTATGTATGTATAGTACCTGTCTACCTGCCTGTTTGCCTATTGATAACCATGTATATAATATTAATACATACAAATCAATAGTTTCATACATAGCCTAGCGTAACCCAACCATCTTTGTGTATAATTTGGATCATTATGATGATAAGAGCGTCTTAATGAAACGGGGCAGATTTATTGTAAACGTTTTAATTTTCAATAAGTTGCAGCAATAAAAGAAGACTGTCTATATTTTTAAACCTTCACCAGCTATATATATATATATATATATATATATATATATATATATATATATATATACATATATATATATATATAGTGATGGGTTGTCAGACCACAGCTTACATCTCAGAAACAGTCCAGACTTGACCCGACATTAGGGGGGTCAAATGTAAGGGTATCCCTCGCAGCTGCTCAAGGATGTTACAAATCAACTAGCTCCCCTTCCCATGTCACACGGCCCCAACAAACATGTAAGAAGGCACCGGCCGACTCTCTCCCAATATACACAATAACCTACACCGCAGAAGAAGTCCAGACCTGACCCTACATTAGCGAGGGCAAATGTAAGGAGACCCTTCGCCGCCCCCCCCCCCCCCCCCACCCCCGATCAGCTCAACCTGACGGCTCGCCTCCCAATATATAGGACGTCCTAGTCCTCCCTCTGCCCAGAGAGAGAGAGAGAGAGAGAGAGAGAGAGAGAGAGAGAGAGAGAGTGTGTCTTGTAACCAAGAAGGGCCAGCTACCACGTCCCCAGTCCTGCTCGAGAGAAGTCAGGGGCCGGAGGCAAGCCGCCTCCGGTCGCCTCCGGTCAGGAGCGAGTTGCCCTCGACACACCGGTGCCCAGCTAAGCAGTCTCCCATAGAGACAACCCAGGACCACCTGCTAGGCCTCCCCTAGGTCACGTGAGTTTTGTCAGAGCTTTCCCTGGGATGAGTTACTTACGTGGGAAGTGTATTCATTTCATGTTCGTGTCCGAGAATTAGAGTGTCTAGTAACGTAATATGATGTCCTAGTAACGTAAACATAATGTCCTAGTAACTTCAATAGAAGGTGTTATTAATGTGTCCATGTCATGTTCGTAATTAATAAAGAGTTGTAACGAAGCGGTGTTTGAGAAGTCGCCCTTAAGACGTAATAGATATGTATTGACTTATAAGATACGATAAGTGTAGATATCTATCACGGCCACGCTACCAAAATCTTCCTCTCTTTTATACTCTTATACTATCAATATTCTACCTATATGTAAACTTCTTCTACTGAGATTCGTAACATTACAATGGTGACAGCGAACTATACGTTACCCCATGCCTTCCTCGTCTTGTTATAGGTGACAGCGAACTATACGTTAATCCACACCCTCCTCGCTTAGTCATTACGATGGTGGCAGCGCACTTAACGTAAAACTCACGCCTCTTCCCCTTAGTGTTCAGTACAGTGATAGTTAGAATCTGTTGAAGTAATCTCGTAACTATCTTGACGAAGCAGGCAGTACAAGGCTGGTTGCATTCATAACATTACAATGGTGGCAGCGAACTTAACGTAAACTCACGCCTTCCCTCGATTAGCCATAACACCTGGCTCGTCTCATCCTTCATTTGATTCAGTCTAAGTATTGTCTACAATTGTGTAATAAGTAATTCCTGTGTTGTAGCGTCGTAGCGTGAAAAGTGTCCTAGTGTGTCATCTTTACAGCTCAAGTCAATGTCTCTCGTTGTGGTATACGCAAATTGTTACTAGCAAAACACTCCCAGAATATGCTCAATGCTTAATATAATTTCTCAGTGTCCCCCACGTTCTGTAAAGTTCTCGGTATCCCAAGTGCATTTTAATTGTCGGTCAGTGTTAAATGTACCCATTGTGTTTTAGTGATAGAAGCTGTGTCTATACTAACTGTTATAACTTAATATGTCTTACAACCTACATCCTCCTCCTTGTCCTAATCCTCACCTCACCCTCCGTACCCATCCGTTCCCGCCCCGCCCCGCCCCGCCCCGCCCCGGTTACGCCACTCTACGCCTCACCCCACCAGGCGCGCATCATGCCCGAATGTTTCTCGCCCCGCTCCGCCCCGCCCTTGTGACCACCAATGTTTTGTCCTGTGAGTTATGCTTCGAAATTGGTGGTTGGTATTACTTAATATTGCGATAATTACAGAGCTTCACTCAGTGTGTTTTTATGCTAGTATGATTTGTAATGTACTCTTTGACGCGTAGTGATAAATAATATTCAATGTAGTGAGCAGAGCTTCACTCCCCGACCCAGCCTAATGAGAATATTGTCGTGATGGAAACTATAGTTGCCAAACATTGACGTAACGTATAAAGTAATTATTTGTTTTTCTTTACGGATACACTTCCAACTAATCCATCATCCCTTTCGGATTGTTTCTGTCAAATGTCACACACAGTACCGCCCCATGGCTAGCCGGAATCCAACCACAGCACATATAAGAAGAGAAGAAGCAGCGTGAGGAAGGCAGCGTGATGAATGCAGCACCACACCCGCCACACACCACCCCACTTCTTTCAAGTTCTCCCTGGTCTAGGATTAAGAAGATTTTATATTATTCTACTCTAGGAAATTAAGGAGTGTGGAATGCAGCGCCACACAACGAACCCTGGTGAGCCCAGCCAGGGAGGGATTCGCCACTGTGGAAGGTGTAAGACAGGACGGTCTTTGGTCTCGCCGACACTCACGTACGGAGGGCGAGCCCTGGTCCGCGAAACCTGCCTTACAGTCATCTAAGGAGACGACAGCCCAAGCAGTGGACTGGCTTTCATCCCGGCCGGAGGGGGCCGACGGCAGATGAACAGAAAATCGTCTGGAATATGTTGAAAATGATGATGTTGCAGAGAAGAAATACAGATGGAGCAGAAAAATTCATCTGGAATATGACGGAAAACGAAGATGTATAAAGAAACACAGATGAACAGAAAAATCGTCTGGAATATGAAAATGAAGATGTATAAAGAAACGCAGATGAACAGAAAATTCATCTGGAATATTATAGAAACCAGGAGGAAGTGAGAAGTCAGATGTGGTGACACGACCTACAAAGTGCGGTATTGAAGAAAGAAAAACGTGCTATGTGAAGACAGAAGACGTCCTGTGCTGACATTAGAAGAAAGTCGACGATGAAAAGGTGGATCATCAGAAGGACCAATCGACTACTGCTGTTGTGCTGCCGGCATTCCCTATTTTCAGATATCAGCTGGACGGAGGACTTGAGCCATGCTGGACCCAACAAATGTACTGATGTTGTTGATGTTGTTGATGTGTAATAAAAAGATATAACACCCTAACATGTGAAGTAGGAGCATTTTTTTATGTACTTTGAAGTATTTCATTCTCTGATTTTTGTTAACGTACTACAAAGAATGTTTTTTTAAAAGATTAGTCACTTTTTCTATGAGTTCATTTGATCAATGTTTTGTATTACCAAATGCAATGTTGTAGACATACTACTGAGTGGGACGAATTCTTATTTTGACACGGCCTGGTTAGGCAATGTAACACCTGTTTTTGTTTGTAGAATGTGATTTGCAAGTTTGCCTCGGACACTATGCTAGATATGAAGGATCTTTAGATCACTCTATGTTCACTACTGTGTATGTATTTTTTTTTTCTCCTGTCATAGAAGCTTTAATCTTGGCGGGAGGTATAGTAAGCTTTGTCAGATCAAACTATGCCAGTAGAAAAACATACATCTCTAGGGTTATTATTTGTAAAATGTAAGGATGCATTATCGCCTCAGGGACTATATTAGATACTGCACATGATGTTACTGTCTACTTTAAATGTGTCATCAGTTCTCTGAGCATGAAAGCTTTGGTCTTGGCGGGAGGTGTAGTGATGGGTTGTCAGACCACAGCTTACATCTCAGAAACAGTCCAGATTTGACCCGACATTAGGGGGGTCAAATGTAAGGGTATCCCTCGGTGCTGCTCAAGGATGTTACAAATCAACTAGCTCCCCTTCCCATGTCACACGGCCCCAACAAACATGTAAGAAGGCACCAGCCGACTCTCTCCCAATATACACAATATCCTACACCGCAGAAGAAGTCCAGACCTGACCCTACATTAGCGAGGGCAAATGTAAGGAGACCCTTCGCCGCCCCCCCCCCCCCCCCGATCAGCTGAACCTGACGGCTCGCCTCCCAATATATAGGACGTCCTAGTCCTCCCTCTGCCCAGAAAGAGAGAGAGAGAGAGAGACAGAGAGAGAGTGTGTCTTGTAACCAAGAAGGGCCAGCTACCACGTCCCCAGTCCTGCTCGAGAGAAGTCAGGGGCCGGAGGCAAGCCGCCTCCGGTCGCCTCCGGTCAGGAGCGAGTTGCCCTCGACACACCGGTGCCCAGCTAAGCAGTCTCCCATAGAGACAACCCAGGACCACCTGCTAGGCCTACCCTAGGTCACGTGAGTTTTGTCAGAGCTTTCCATGGGATGAGTTACTTACGTGGGAAGTGTATTCATTTCATGTTCGTGTCCGAGAATTAGAGTGTCTAGTAGCGTAATATGATGTCCTAGTAACGTAAACATAATGTCCTAGTAACTTCAATAGAAGGTGTTATTAATGTGTCCATGTCATGTTCGTAATTAATAAAGAGTTGTAACGAAGCGGTGTTTGAGAAGTCGCCCTTAAGACGTAATAGATGTGTATTGACTTATAAGATACGATAAGTGTAAATATCTATCACGGCCACGCTACCAAAATCTTCCTCTCTTTTATACTCTTATACTATCAATATTCTACCTATATGTAAACTTCTTTTTCTGAGTTTTGTCTCATTACATATATATATATATATATAATATATATATATATATATATATATATATATATATATATATATATATATATATAACGAAGAGGAGAACCAGGGTAAACACTAACATCTTGACCATGTGGGTTTCTTTTAATCGCTAACGTTTCCGAAATAATCGTTTTCCATCATCAGAGCCTAAAAACACAAAAGCTTTCCATGAAGTGCGTGTGTGCGTGCGCGTGTTTTCAGCTACGGGACAACTCCGTCGCACTTGTCAAGGCACTAATGAGACTCCCCACGGCCTGTGTTACCTCGACAACGATTGGTCAGTCCTGCCGGGAGCACACACATACACACACACCATCCCCCTCACCTACCCACCCACCCTCTCACCTCCCCCCATCCTCTCACCTCCCCCCCACCCCCCTCACCTACCCAACCCCCTTCACCTACCCACCCCCTTCACCTACCCACCCACCCTCTCACCTCCCCCCACCCTCTCACCCCACCTCACCCACCTCCCCCAACCCCCCACACACGCAAACGACTCTTTTTACTGACTGCAAATTTGTTTTTTGATAAGCTTTTTCCCAATTCCTCCATTCATCGGTGCAATCAGTTTACAAAGCAATTGTTTCCGCCAGTGTCTGTGTGTTGGTTCGCCCGGCGATCTTCTGCCCCAGTGCACAATCCCTGGCAAAATAACAGCGGTATCTGGCTGGCTCTCTGCACAAGGCCTCTCCCGCTACTGTGTTTTCTCTCTGATTCCTGGAAAACACGTGAACAATATATTCTGATTTCTTATGAGTTTATTAGATGAGTTGGCCTGAAGGTTCATCGTCTGTGTTCTGAACCTTGATGAGATCTAAGGCTGGCTGGCACACACACACACACACACACACTGAAGCCCCAAGAGAAACCCCTGTTCGCTGAAAATATGTCGACGACTCCACCATTGGGATCAGCGTAAACAATTTTGCTCCCAACTATACCGCCCTTCAGGATTTATTGACCAGTCTCCAAAACTGGGCCACCAACAACCACGTCACCATCAACCATACCAAGACCATGGTTATGCACATCAACCTCTCCTCCGACGTTGTCCCACTCCCTTCCATTTCTTTAGGTCCCAACACACTCCAGGTTGTAGATTCCACTAAGCCCCTCGGCGTCACTATAGACAACAAACTAAATTGGAAACCACACGTCAGTGAAGTTGTCAAATCCTCCAGTTTCCGTCTTCACATCCTCCGCCGACTCAAGTCCCTCGGAGTTCCTGCGCCCGAATTCCTCAGTGTTTACTCAACATTCATACTTTCCAAGCTCACCTATGCCTCTCCTACCTGGGCCTCCTCCCTACATGCCACACAACGTAAACACCTAGAAAAAGTGTAAAAGAGGGCATGCAAGATTATTCTCTCCCCTTCCTACTCCACATATCAAGAAGCGCTCAACACACTGACCCTCTAGGCTCTCACTGACCATCACCACGACCCCATCTGCAAATTTGGTGAGAATCTTCTGCACCATCCTCGACACCGGCTCCTACTACCACCCAAGATCCCTCGTCCGAGAATTGCTGTTCGACACCACAACCGCATCCAACCCATACGAGCACGAACTTATCGCTATAAGAACAGCCCAGTCCTAACCATTATAAAAATTATCAATAAATTGTAATCAACCAGTGTATTCACTCCCAGTCAATCTTACTTTTTGCACTGTCACTATGATGAAATGCCACGTAGTTTGAGCTTCTCCCCACCTAGTTATTATATATCATATTTCTATCACTTACGTTACTTGTATATTATTTGTAAATCAAGAGACCCATTCCCCAATTATGTGACTGTATATTTTCAGCCTTACGGCTGCCATGCTCTTTCAATAAACCGTTAATTATTATTATTATTATTATTATTATTATTATTATTATTATTATTATTATTACACACACACACACACTGAAATACCTAAACATAAAGACACATATAAATAACGACATTTCGATTTCCATATTCACAAATTCACATTGAAATACGACTGGAGTGACCAACCGGGTACATTCTGAATCAGGTAAAATAATGAGTCAACTGGGTCACACCTTGACACAGGTAAATGATGGGTCCACTGGGTCACACCTTGACACAGGTAAATGATGGGTTCACTGGGTCACACCTTGACACAGGTAAATGATGGGTTCACTGGGTCACACCTTAACACAGGTAAATGATGGGTCCACTGGGTCATACCTTAACACAGGTAAATGATGGGTCTACTGGGTCACACCTTAACACAGGTGAGGATGGTCGCCACAAATAACGTGCTGCTACGTAATCCTTTGTCCTGAAGGGTGTGGTGGGTGGTTGGTGCGTGTGATCCAGGGTCGAGACGCCTGCACTGGGCCTCGCCTCGGGCTAGATACATTAGTCAGGGAAGGAAGGCCTTATACAACGTGTCAGGCTTAGCACGATCAGCCTAAAGTTCTACACTGCTCCGCTCTGGTGAATGATAACAAGGACAGTGTGATACGGAGTGAACATAATATTGATTACTGTCCAGTCTTTGTTGTTGTGTTATAAGGGCAGAGATCCTGCCCCGGCGTCCACTGTTGTGAGGGGAAGTAGGAGGGAAGTGAGTCTAATTATAAAGTACGTTTAGAGAGTATTGTCGACTGATCCCTCACTCCTGCAGCAGGTGTATTGTGGTGGTCACCCACACCTGTGTAGAGTTATTGTCTCCTGCAGCAGGTGTAGTGTGGTGGTCACCCACACCTGTGTAGAGTTATTGTCTCCTGCAGCAGGTGTAGTGTGATGATCACCCACACCTGTGTAGAGTTATTGTCTCCTGCAGCAGGTGTAGTGTGGTGGTCACCCACACCTGTGTAGAGTTATTGTCTCCTGCAGCAGGTGTAGTGTGATGATCACCCACACCTGTGTAGAGTTATTGTCTCCTGCAGCAGGTGTAGTGTGGTGGTCACCCACACCTGTGTAGAGTTATTGTCTCCTGCAGCAGGTGTAGTGTGATGGTCACCCACACCTGTGTAGAGTTATTGTCTCCTGCAGCAGGTGTAGTGTGATGGTCACCCACACCTGTGTAGAGTTATTGTCTCCTGCAGCAGGTGTAGTGTGATGGTCATTAATAATCAACACATTGTACTGTAGTTAAAAGTACCGTCTGTTGATCTATTAAATGAACAGACTTTTTGTTACCTTGTTTACATATAATTGTGTCTCGTGTATGTAAATATGTATGTATGTATGTGTGTATGTATGTAATGTAATGTGTGTGTGTGTGTGTGTAGTAACTTACTCTATATTATATAACTAACAGTATGAATGTTGTTGTGTACCCTGAGCAGTGTATCGGCTATGTACCCTCTAAGGTGTGTGGCGGTGGAGGGCAGCACGCAGGAGACATGATACAGCAAGGTTGAGGTGGTGGGGTGTTGTGGGGGGGGGTGGGGGTGAGAGGAGGGGTTAGATGGGAGTGGATGTATTGTCGTGTCGTCTGCTCCTGTTAAAATGAAAGCCAACCAGCCCTTACTATTGTGTTGAGGAAAAAATTAACTCCTATTATGTTTACCTTAATTTATTCTATTCATCATCCTACTCAGTATAACACAATACAGTATAACTCAGTATTGATCACCACAACACTGACCTGCCGGGTATTTTTTGTGGATTCATATGTCAGTGTTATAATACTGATCAGTTTAGTCAGTACGAAGAAAAAATAAATAAAAATAAATTGCATAGAAATGAGATTATTGGACCGGAAAAACCTGAAGATGAGGTTAGGTTAGGTTAGGTTAGGTTAGGTTAGGTTAGGTTGTTTTGTCTTCAGATGACCCACGGAGTCTTTTGTTACCATAAATTTAAACATGGAGGAACACTTTTATTTTTTGGAGCACTTTTTTTTTTACCCACACTCGAGACACTTCACATCAGCAAAGTCAAGAAGGTCACATATTAGGCTGATTATGCCACAGTTAATTATATCACAAGATCCATGATAATGATGGTACGAGTATTATACCCTGAGTGTACATCCAGTCCCATCACCTCTGTACACCCAGCCCCATCACCTCTGTACACCCAGCCCCATCACCTCTGTACACCCAGCCCCATCACCTCTGTACACCCAGCCCCATCACCTCTGTACACCCAGCCCCATCACCTCTGTACACCCAGCCCCATCACCTCTGTACACCCAGCCCCATCACCTCTGTACACCCAGCCCCATCACCTCTGTACATCATTATACTGTAGACGATAGAGTGATGTAGAGGGTCCTGGTGATAAGAGTCTATGTTGGCTGGCCTCTGTTATGACTCCCTGTTGGTCGTGTGTGAGGGGAGGAAGGTGTGGGTCGTGTGGTGAGGGGAGGTAGGTGTGGGTCGTGTGGTGAGGGGAGGTAGGTGTGGGTCGTGTGGTGAGGGGAGGAAGGTGTGGGTCGTGTGGTGAGGGGGAGGAAGGTGTGGGTCGTGTGGTGAGGGGGAGGAAGGTGTGGGTCGTGTGGTGAGGGGAGGAAGGTGTGGGTAGTGTGGTGAGGGGAGGAAGGTGTGGGTTGTATAGTGAAGGGAGGAAGGTGTGGGTAGTGTGGTGAGGGGAGGAAGGTGTGGGGCGTGTGGTGAGGGGGAGGAAGGTGTGGGTAGTGTGGTGAGGGGAGGAAGGTGTGGGTAGTGTGGTGAGGGGAGGAAGGTGTGGGTTGTATAGTGAGGGGAGGAAGGTGTGGGTCGTGTGATGAGGGGAGGAAGGTGTGGGTCGTGTGGTGAGGGGAGGAAGGTGTGGGTAGTGTGGTGAGGGGAGGAAGGTGTGGGTTGTACAGTGAGGGGAGGAAGGTGTGGGTCGTGTGGTGTGGGTCGTGTGGTGAGGGGAGGAAGGTGTGGGTCGTGTGATGAGGGGAGGAAGGTGTGGGTCGTGTGGTGAGGGGAGGAAAGTGTGGGTCGTGTGGTGTGGGTAGTGTGATGAGGGGAGGAAGGTGTGGGTCGTGTGGTGAGGGGAGGAAGGTGTGGGTCGTGTGGTGAGGGGAGGAAGGTGTGGGTCGTGTGATGAGGGGAGGAAGGTGTGGGTCGTGTGGTAAGGGGAGGAAGGATGTGGGTCGTGTGATGAGGGGAGGAAGGTGTGGGTCGTGTGGTGTGGGTCGTGTGATGAGGGGAGGAAGGTGTGGGTCGTACCATGACGAATTAAAAAACACACGCAAGAAGAAAAGGAGGAGGATGACACACACACACACACACACACACACACGGTTCGCCCTAGTTGTGTCCACACTCCCCACCGCCGACACTGACTGATGTGTGTGGTGGTCAAATATTCGCTCGCCACACTGAACCTCTGCTAGTCTGGGTCGACGTGTATGAATTACTATAGACCTAGATTTACTGCACACACACACACACACCAACCAATACTACGACTTTGCTATTATTCGGAACCGAGTATGACGATCATCCAGCTGTGATACAATGATATGAGTTATTAATGATTTCAAATTCTTTGGTGAGCTCCGAGGTGACTCTGAGGTATATACAGGATCGGCGGGGCTCTCCACAGATGTTGCACGTGTGGAGGGCTACTTCTAGTGCGAGAGGGGTGTCTTCCCGGCGCTGGCGCTTGTCTGCCTCGGTATGCAGTCTATGCAGTCTGGCAAACTCGAAAGTGTTGACACCTTCTCGTGGGGTTCTTCTCCAAGTGTTACGGCGTGAAGTAATTGTCTCCCAGGTGAGGGGGTCGATTTGGCACTTTTCCAGGTTTGTCTTAAAACTGTCCTTATACCCTTTCCGTTATCTGCAAACGTTACATTTACCATTCGTTAGGTGACTGCAAAGTAGCTGCTTTGGCAATCTACTGTGGTCCATGTGAGTAATATTGCCAGTCCAACATATTCGTTCGTGGATAATGGTAGTCTTGATGTTCCTACTGTTGGCGTCAGCTAGAATACTGGAAATTGTTCTCTTGTCTTCCCAGCAAACTCATGGAATGTAGACTACGTTGGTGAAAGTTTTAAAGTGCCTTGACGTGCCTTCTGTATGTGACCCATGTCTCGCTCCCATACAGCAGGGTGGGGAGGACCACTGCTCGATACACATGCAACTTTGTAGTTAATTTCAGCTCCCTACAGCTGAAGACACAGTTATGGAGTCTGCCAAAGGCTTGAGATGCACATCTAATCCGATGATGAATCTCTTCATCGATGTCCGCGGTGGTGGACAGGTGGGAGCCAAGATACTGGAAGTGTGTAACATTAGAGAGGGTAGTACTGTTAAGCCGGTTGAATAGTGGAGCTGTGGTTGAACCAGGGGCAGGCTGAAAGAGAAACTAAGTCTTACGTGCATTCACCTCAATGCTGAAGTGTGCATACGCATCTGCGTAGGTGTTCAGGATTTCCTGTAGGTCGCGTTCAGTGTAAGCGACGAGGGTGAGGTCATCTGCATACTGAAGTTTAATGATGGAAGCGGCCGACACCTTTGTTCCTGTCTGGAGTCGTATTATGTTAAAAATTCCCTTCACCCGGTACTGGATGTCCACTCCGACGGCTAAATTGGCACTGGCACGAGTAAGGAAGGCAGCCAAGAAAATGGAAAAGAGAGTTGGTGTCAGTACACACCCTTGTTTAACTCCCGTTTGGATGGGGGAAGAACTCAGACTGGGCGTCATTGTGCAGGACACTACGGTTCACGCCATCGTGGAGTTGCCTCACAATGGCAATGAATTTTTGGGGCAGCCAAACCGACTGAGGGTCCGCCAGAGGGCTTCCCTGTTGACCGAGTCGAAGGCCTTAATAAGGTCAATGATGGCCATGTACAAGTCACGAAGCTGTTCTCTGCACTTTTCCTGTATTTGGCGGACAGCAAAGATCATGTCAGTGGTGCTACACACACACACACACACAATCGTGGATATACACATTATTCATTTTACACCTATATAATACATACATACATAGTTACATACATAGGAGAGGCAACAATCAACTTTCTTGGGATCTTGCAGACAGAGTCAGTCAGTCAGTCATGACCTGCTGTAACCATCTTATAATTGTGTATAGTGACATGTAACTTGCATACACTGTCCCATAACTGTATGTACAGCCCTTCTCTCCTCTCCTAGGGGCCACTGGTAGACTCAGGAGGCAGGACACCCGAGTCACGGGATGAAAATTTTAGCACAAAACCACCATTTGTAACACTCCAAGAGTTTTACTTATTCCATTTACTTACCAGTGCGTGAATATTGTATTAATTAAGGGGCGTTTGCTTGTTTCTTTCTTTATTTAGTTATTTAACATTTGCTTACTTTTGTTCTACCGATACTGGAGTCGTCCATCTAATGCCGGGAACTCCTTATTGTTATTATATTAGTTAAGGGAAATTTAAGGAGATATTTATGTTTATTTATTCAAACACAATAAGTGATCTGAGGTTATATGTCCTATTCCTATTCCTGACTCAATATACCGTGAGGAGCTTCACTTTATAACACCCGCCAAGCTTACCGCCCTCATACTGCTATCGCTCAACGGGAGATCCCCGACCACACCACACCACACCACAAGCTTTACTGACTTTGCAAATCTAACATTATATTTTAGTTCTAAGGAGTATATTCTGAGTTTCCAATCAGAATCTGTTTTTCAAAGATTCTTTAGTTACTTTTTTCACTGATTGGCTAGTTTACAAGATCGGAGGAGCTAATTCGTGGCACTTGGTGTAAGGTACCGGGTGCCCCTTTGAGAGTGACGAATGGTGACGAATTAGCAGATTTTCCCAGCTGACAGGTTTATCACAGGGACAGTATCACGTTTCCTCTCTCCCCTTCTATCGCAGATGTGGACGGTCATCGTGGGCGTCCCTTTTATTACAACCCAACTTTAGATAGGCTCACAAGCTTCACATTTAGAGTGAAGTGAAGGGCTGTCGAATGTACCGTCGTCAACATTTCCCCTTGTGTACCGAAATAATTTACAGTTCGTTCAGTCTACTACATCCACACTGCCCATAAACGGGGCACTCGCCCGGTGTAAAGAAACTACTTACTCGAGATCTCAGACTTCACTCACCTGCACTTTGATATTTCGCAATATTTTATACGATAATATTAATACATACGATCACAACACTTTGTGGGTAAAAATAAATCACAGAATATTTAGTAAAGTAATAAGTAAATAAACGAATAATTAATTGGATGAATTAGTAAATAAGTGATAAGCATGCGAGTAAGTAAACAGATAATACGTATATAGTAGATAAGAAGTTAAACAGATGAATAAATGAATAAATTCGTGAGTAAATAAATCTACCAGTAACCAAATAAGTAGATGATACATAAACAAATAGATAAATAAATTAACATAAAGAGTGCAAGACGCCTTCGTAAAACACAGGTAGAGGTCACTGTTGTTTAGCACCAGGCTGTTCCTTTACACCTCCAGGTTTGTTTATATTGAGACGTAGCATGGGATGAGGGGGGGTCTCAGGGAGTGTTTTCTAAGGGTGTGATATTTCAGGGGTGTACTCTCAGGGGTCTTGTACTCTCAGGGGGTATTCTTTCGGGGAATTTTCTTTCATGGGTTCTTCTACCCTGAGGAGAAAGGGGGGGGGGGGGTTGCTTGGGGCTGTGGAAAAATAAATGAATAAAAGTTAAGACGAAAGAAAATTAGTATATTATAAAAACGAGGAAAATTAATTAAAAATACGATAATAAATAGAATATAAGAACAAAGATGATGAGTAAAGGGTGAAAATAATTAACATGATAAAATATAATTACACAGAAACAAAGGTAATTATTATAATGACAAAAGTAAGAATAACAAAATTACACCTCTGTCTATTAATCTGTCCATCAGTATACCTGTCTATATATTAACCTATCAGTGTACCTGTATATATATTAATCAGATCAATATACCTGTCTCTTTACAAATCTGTCTCATAATACCTATCTACCTGTATCTAGTAATCTATCAGTATACCTGTCTAATAGACAGGTATACTGATAGATGAATAGACAGTGTCTATTCATCTATGAGTGTACCTGTCTCCCCTCTGAATATTTATCCATTTTTACTATCCCCGTCCATTTTCTTTTATGTTCCTTTTTTTATTCGTCTCGTCTACTGTTCTCTAAGGGGGGTGGTGATCTCTCAGGGGGGTCTCTCAGTTTATCTCCTGACATACCTCTCTTGTCTCTTATTTTTGTCTCTTTCACTCTCTCTGTTTACGTTCATTCCTCCCCTTTTATTTATCAGCCATTTTCTTGTTATCTGTTTATCTTTCAGTCACGGTGTATGTCAATGTTTCTCTCTCTCTCTCTCTCTCTCTCTGTGTGTGCCAGGAAAGCCATGACATACAGTGCCGGAGGTGAGCTTAACCAGGGATGGTGGGGATAACCCAGCACATGTCCTCGTGTTGTTGGTCTGACGGATCGATACGGCAGGACGTAAATAATACTAACTAAATATTGTCCACAAACCCAGTAACGAGTCACGACAGTTCACTGTAAAAATAACTCTCAAGGAAGGTGGGCAAAATGGTAAAAATATCGGGGTGAATTTTGGGGGAGTTTTGGTGGCGTGGTTATTTGGCCCCGCCCACCCAAAGCTGCGGTCTAGCGCGCTCTCTCTCTCCCCCCCTCCACCACCACCTCAGTTGGCCGCCAGGTGTCGCCCGGCCCAGCACACCATCACCCACCAGCGGACACGTTTTGTTTATATCCACTTCCCTCTCTCCCTCCCACCCACACTTATTCCCTGGGGGGGGATTACACGCCGGCGACTCTCCTGGCGTCCGTCCTCGCTCTCCTGCAGGTGGAGCGGACACGAGTTAGTCGGAGTGTTTGTGTGTGCGCGTCATACTGCTCGTTTTTTTTTAATATTGGTGGGTGTGTTTGTTCAAGGAAGTGACCTTTTACGTGGTTAATGAGGATCTGCTGTGTGTGTGCTTCTATGACGTGGAAACAGATCGATTTTGTTGGCCTTTAGCACAAGGGGCTTCGTTGTGTGTGGCAACAACTCCTATTCAAGTTAAACAACACAGAAAACGTGAGGCACATTCAAAATACTGTAGACCAATGAACTGCGGCTGGACTTGAAGTGCAAAAAGAGACCTCGTCAACACAACTTGTGAAGGCATCAACGAGGAACACCACATGTGCTGGTGGACATAAGTTAATGTTTTAGTGAGAAGTTTATCATACTAGCTGCTGGTGTTTGTTTATGGTGGTGTTATTATGTGCAACTATGCAGCTGATTACTGCAGTGACTATACATTATATTCATATATACATTTGTCTGCTTAAACATATGTCTGTGAACAGGCCAGTATATTTATATATGTTTGTATGTGTGTTTTATGTACTATACAAAACATTCCATTTATTGATCCGACAGTCCAGTTGGGGAGTTGTGAGATCTGGGGTTAAATCACAGCTGGTAAACAGAACTTAATGATCCTCTCGACGAAATCCAATAAAGAAGTCAATCACAGGTCGACTCTCGGAGTTTCTCAAGGGAGCGATTACCAACTTTTCTGCTGCAGAGGTTGGCTCCGTTGGTTCCTCCCCGCCCCCCCCCCTCTCTCTCTCTCTTTTTCTCTCGCCTCCATTCTCTCGCTCTCTCCTCCCTCCCTCCCTCCCTCCCTTCTCTCTCTCTCTCTCTCTCTCTCTCCTTCCCTTCTTTCTCGGTCACTCTCCTACCCCTTCCTCCCTCCCTTCTCTCTCTTTCTCTCACCCTTCCTCCCTCCCTTCTCTCTTTCTCTTACCCTTCCTCCCTCCCTTCTCTCTTACCCATCCTCCCTCCCTTCTCTCTCTTTCTCTTACCCATCCTCCCTCCCTTCTCTCTCTCCTTCTTCCCTCCGTCCTCTGACTCACCAGCGACGCCCACATACCCCCTCCCCCAGTGGTTCTCATACCGTATTCAGCGAGCATGGAAACCCACACCAATTCTCATGACGATCTATACTAATTTACTCCACTTTGTTGTTTCACCCACCGTCTAAGATCGATGACTTGTTGTGGCCCACTTGTCGTTATCGTCCTTGACCCGCGGCGATAGCGAAGGGGGTAGTGATATTCGAGGTGGGGCAAGATAGCAACGGAGGTGGTGATATCCGAGGCGGGGCACGATATTGTAGGGGGTGGTGATATCCGAGGCGGGGCACGATATTGAAAGGGGGTGGTGATATCCGAGGCGGGGCACGATATTGAAAGGGGGTGGTGATATATCCGAGGCGGGGCACGATATTGAAAGGGGGTGGTGATATCCGAGGCGGGGCACGATATTGTAGGGGGGTGGTGATATATCCGAGGTGGGTACGATAGCAAGATGGTTGGCGGTAGTAGCTATGGAAATGGTATTAGTATAGCGTAGATAGTGGCAGTGATAGCGATGGCTGTGGTTAAGATAACGTAAATTCAATGGTTAATTGTGAAAGCGATGACAGTGGCTATGAAAGTGAAAACAGCGGAGACTTGTGATAACGAAAACACGCTTGTAGTGTAGAAAACAGTGGTTATGATATCGAACCAATTGTTCTGTCTGTGATAATGAAAGCAGTTGCCATGATTACAAATACAATGGACATGATAACGATGACAGTAGCTACGATAACAAAATAAATGGCTAGGAAACGATGAAAGTGGACCATGATAACCCTGACAGTGATTATGATAACGACTACTGAGGCTACCCATGATAACGACTACTGAGGCTACCCATGACAACGACTACTGAGGCTACCCATGACAACGACTACTGAGGCTACCCATGATAACGACTACTGAGGCTACCCATGATAACGACTACTGAGGCTACCCATGATAACGAAACCAACCAGTGGTCACGTACATAACAATAATAGGTGTACAGCAGAGAGAGAAGCACCTGCAGAGGCGTTACATCACCTGCAGCCTATACCTGGTGTTTTAGTACCTGACTCAACGATTGGCCTCACCTGGCTCACCTCTTACCGTTGGCTGGATATATTTATACCTTATGATCGATGTTAATAACTCGTGGCGACTCTGGGGTCCCTACGGCAGTGTGTGGGTGGGACACAGGTGTGTGTTTATTTACCTGTGTTGTGGCGATAGTAGTTAGGGTGTTGTGGGAGATGGGTGGATTGACGTGTGTCGGATCACCTGAAGATTAAGACCTTAGTTTATTTCACCTAATGCTTAAACATCCTAACCTAACCCAACCCAACCTAACCTAACCCCCAGGTAACACTAGGTTGTTTAACCATCAGGTGAAATAAGTTAGGGTGTCTAATCTTCAGGTAATCCGGTGTCTTTAATCTTTGTCGTGTTGTGTCCAGTATTACAAAGCCTTAACCATGCTCTTAAGCCTTTCTGTGTAGACCTGTGTCTTGACCCATGACCTGTAGACCTGTGTCTTGACCCATGATGTGTAAACCTGTGTCTTGACCCATGATCTCTAGACCTGTCTTAACTCATCTGTAGACCTGTGTTTTAACCCATGATCTCTAGACCTGTCTTGACCCACGATGTGTAGACCAGTCTTGACCCATGATGTGTAGACCAGTCTTGACCCACGACCTGTCATCATTCACGACCCAGTGACCACGGCCTGACCCACAACCTGTCTATTTTATTCACTTACGCCATGGCTTACGACCTTTCATTCTTATTGACCCACGTCTTAACCCAGGCTTTGACTCCCTCCCAACCCATGTTTTAGCCCGCCTCTGACCCCCCGATAAGACCCACGGCTGACCTACACCACGTCATACCTCGATATACTAGTGCCAGTCACTTGTGCTCAGGAAGACTCTACTTCACTAACTCACTCACTCTTGCACGCACATACGCACTCATACACTAACTCACTCACTCACTGGCTCACTCAGTGACTAACTAAGAGAATTTTCTGGCCATTCCTCACTAACGCAGCCTTGGATCATGTTTGGTCACTTATACACGAGACAACTACTAATATTATCAACAGTTAGGGTATAAATCCTTCCATTTACGTTGATACAGTTTAACAGTTTATAAACACAAGAGAAGAAATAGATTCATGTCCATCAGATTTAACACAAAAAAATATTATGCGTTTCATATTTGTCAACTATGAACAAAAATGGAAAAAAAAATTACGTTTATTACCAAAACATTACGCACCTTAAAATATTTCTAATTTCATTCCTGTGTTAAAGTTATGTGATGTTAATGATAAATCTCCCTGAGTTAATGTTGTTGTTTTTTTGTTTTTCTTGGGGGGGGGGGGGGGGGGGGGTTGGTTGCAATAATGTGTGTTGATTTTAGATGAGAAAAATATATATTATAGTGTTGGGTGGAGGCCTCTCACACCTCTTTCCACAGTCTTGGGTCTTGTTGATATACGTGGAGGTTTATCAAGTTCCTGTATACAGATTAATGTCCGTCAGACCTTCTGTGTGTATCTCACCTCGTGTATTGTCTAGCTGAGGATCTCCTTAGCTCACCTTTGGTCTGCCACGTCACCCTGCCCCGTCACCCAGCCTCCTCACCCTGCCCCCTCACCCTGCCCGTCACCCTACCACGTCACCCTGCCCCGTCACCCAGCCTCGTCATCCAGCCCCGTTACCCAGCCCCGTTACCCAGTCCTATATTATTGTCCTGGTAGTGATATCGTCTACCTGGGTGACCATTCGTGTTGTTTCCTGTAGTTTCGTTTAATGTCTTGTGTACATCTGTCTGTGAATAGCTTTGATTTTTGTGTCACTTTTGTATTCAGTTGTTGTGCCTCAAGTCCATAAGTCAACAGATACAGATTTCTCGTGTAAATAAAGAGTTAGTTCTCCAATGACCCACTCCTTTCATCTGGCCAAAACGATCTTCATTTAATGACACCAACTTCTTCTAGATTTATACAGTTGAATTTTTTAACCTGGTATTTTTTTTTTTAATCTTGTGGATATTAATTTTGTTTAAGTTATTTTCAATCATTCCTTAATGTTCACTACCTCCTCACGTCTTGTGTTCGAGTTTGTATGTGTTGTACTGTACATAGTGGTACCTGTTTAATGTACTGTACTGATGACTGTAATAGCCACATCTTGGGTATAATAAATCACTTGGTCACACTTGGTGATATAATAAGAGCAGGAGTCAGATGGAACCTTCTTTAATAAACGCCCTAAGTCTCTACAGCAACATAACGTATTCTGTCAGCGTAGGTCTGGTGTGTGTGACTCACGAGACGGTGTGTGAACAGAGGCCTCTCTCTCTCTGCGCGCCACACACACACACACACACACTCACATCTTTGCTATTAGCACGGGAAACTGCTACTCCTGACCGATCAACTAACCTGTGGGGACAGTAGATCACGTGTCCACCTTGTGTGAGTGTGGAAGGTTGTCACGCTGGTTTAGTAGTAGTCCCCACTACTAAACCAGCATGACAACCATCCCCACTCCGGTGATGGTGGATGAAGAAGAATCCACGCTAGTTTTAATAGGGAGAGCGCCACACTGATGGTGGTGACGGGTGAGGGAGGCTGCCACACTGATGGTGGTGACGGGTGAGGGAGGCTGCCACACTGATGGTGGTGACGGGTGAGGGTGGCTGCCACACTGATGGTGGTGAGGGTGGCTGCCACACTGATGGTGGTGACGGGTGAGGGTGGCTGCCACACTGATAGTGGTGACGGGTGAGGGAGGCTGCCACACTGATGGTGGTGACGGGTGAGGGAGGCTGCCACACTGATGGTGGTGACGGGTGAGGGAGGCTTCCACATTGATGCTGGTGACGGGTGAGGGAGGCTGCCACACTGATGGTGGTGACGGGTGAGGGAGGCTCCCGCAATGAATTGAATTTGAATTTTGTCGCGGACAGCAGCTGTTTATTGACTGCCCAATATTCATCCTGTGAACAGTAGCGCAGGTATCATTAAGGGTGTTTAACAGACCTCAGTGATCAGGATATTATGGCGTTGAGCGTTACAATGTATATCATTATATTTATATTAGTTCTGTCCATAGGAGTTGCACACACACAGTATGCTTGGAACTGTCCCCAGAAACGCGGTCACACTGATACAACTGAGTACAGCGATATTGTGTGGTTTCGCCCAGCCGTCCACTGGTGTCGTGGATTTGGAAGGTTCGGTCTAGACCATCTACACTGGGCAGTTACCAGTGGGCGATTGAAAGAAAAGTATTTAGAATCTGTTGTATCCTACACTATTAAAATTAAGTATAAACTTTTAATTTATCACAAGTATGCCATAAACAATGAATATATACCGAAATTAATATTTAAGTGAAAATTTGTAATCAGCTTGTGTTGTGCTAGAAGCAGTGCATCATGGACCGACACGTTTATTGGTATCGAGAAACAGTAACTGGTTTACTTGAGCAAAATTAGAGTCAGTCTCAGAAGACTTTCGTCAATCACAGTGGGTTTGTTTTGATCCACCGAGTGTGGACTGGGCTGGCGATTCTTTTTACAGTGAACCACTCCGATGCATGGGTGGGCGGCCTCAGCCAGGCCTGAAATCACCCAGTCCAGGCATATCAATGACTAGTGTGGTCTTCGCTTAAAAGGTTCTGTCCTCTCACAGTCTGGGACGCAGTATTCGAGTAAGTGGCCATATGTTTGGCCGCACACTTTATATATGGTTTTGTTCATTTCTGCTTGAGGGACATACTGGTAGAGGTACATATATCATAACATTAGTCTAGTGGTTACAACATTATTTAATCTACTAATCTTGTTACTTGCTCCATACTGCATATGCTTTACTTCTCTGTCTGGTATGAACACTAGCAGATATCCACTATATTTTGTAATTTTAAGATGTTACCTATTTCTATACTACCAGTCACTGTGACAGGCAGGAGGCGCTCTGGTTTTCTAGCGACAGTTCTGGAGCATGTTTTAACCACCAGCTGTAATAATACATCAGAAGACATCAACGCACTTTTGTCGCAATCTGCATCATCTCCATTATTTTTAGTTTGTTCATCTTTGCTGTCTACGTCCACAGGTGCCTTATTAAAAGTATTCCGAGCACTGCTGTTTAGACAGGAGCTCTTGGTGATTGTTTGTGTTGCCACATCTGGTACTGGGATTTCGAGGTAACTATTTTCATTGCAATTCTTACATTGCTGTATAATGGTGTTATTGTGTTAAGTGCGGGTGAACTAAAGGAATCACAAAATTATAACAGCAGAGTCTTCCAAGACCTGCCTGGGAGGCTGGTCTTGGAGGTGGGGAGCTTGAGGGCAGTCATAGTACCATGTGAGGCACCTGGTAATGGTGTCACTGCAGACCTGTGCTGCGTGTGGTCATCAGCGGAAGCCACACCATGGTTTCTTAAAAGGGCAGACACGGGCTACATGACCCCAATATTAGTAATAACTCCGGGATGGAGGCTCATAGAACGTCTACTATGAGAAGACAATAAGCATCGGGAATGATAGTACTGGGGGGGGGGGGGGGTCATTAATTCAGTCAAGTCAGTAATGTCACACTGATGGTTGTGGTGGGTGGGGTAGGCTGCCACACTGATGGTTGTGGTGGGTGGTGGAGGCTGCCACACTGATGGTGGTGGTGGGTGGGGTAGGCTGCCACACTGATGGTGGTGGTGGGTGGGGTAGGCTGCCACACTGATGGTGTGGGGGGGTGGGCTGCCACACTGATGGTGGTGGTGGGTGGGGTAGGCTGCCACACTGATGGTGGTGGTGGGTGGGGTAGGCTGCCACACTGATGGTGGTGGGTGGGGTAGGCTGCCACACTGATGGTGGTGGTGGGTGGGGTAGGCTGCCACACTGATGGTGGTGGGTGGGGTAGGCTGCCACACTGATGGTGGTGGGTGGGGTAGGCTGCCACACTGATGGTGGTGGTGGGTGGGGTAGGCTGCCACACTGATGGTGGTGGTGGGTGGGGTAGGCTGCCACACTGATGGTGGTGGTGGGTGGGGTAGGCTGCCACACTGATGGTGGTGGTGGTGGGTGGGGTAGGCTGCCACACTGATGGTGGTGGGTGGGGTAGGCTGCCATACTGATGGTGGTGGTGGGTGGGGTAGGCTGCCACTCTGATGGTGGTGGGTGGGGTAGGCTGCCACACTGATGGTGGTGGGTGGGGTAGGTCGCCACACTGATGGTGGTGGTGGGTGGGGTTGGCTGCCACACTGTTGGTGGTGGTGGTGGGGGAGGCTGCCACACTGATGGTGGTGGTGGTGGGTGGAGTAAGCTGCCACACTGATGGTGGTGGTTGTGGTGGGTGGGGTAGGCTGCCACACTGATGGTGGTGGTAGGTGGGGGAGGCTGCCATACTGATGGTGGTGGTGGGTGGGGTAGGCTGCCACACTGATGGTGGTGGTGGGTGGGGTAGGCTGCCACATTGATGGTGGTGGTGGTGGGTGGAGTAGGCTGCCACACTGATGGTGGTGGTGGGTGGGGTAGGCTGCCACTCTGATGGTGGTGGTGGGTGGGGTAGGCTGCCACTCTGATGGTGGTGGTGGTGGGTGGGGGAGGCTGCCACACTGATGGTGGTGGTGTGGTGGGTAGGCTGCCACACTGATGGTGGTGGTGGTGGTGGGGTAGGCTGCCACACTGATGGTGGTGGGTGGGGTAGGCTGCCACACTGATGGTGGTGGTGGTGGGGTAGGCTGCCACACTGATGGTGGTGGTGGGTGGGGTGGCTGCCACACTGATGGTGGTGGTGGGTGGGGGAGGCTGCCACACTGATGGTGGTGGTGGTGGTGGGTGGAGTAGGCTGCCACACTGATGGTGGTGGTGGTGGGTGGGGTAGGCTGCCACACTGATGGTGGTGGTGGGTGGGGGAGGCTGCCACACTGATGGTGGTGGTGGGTGGGGTAGGCTGCCACACTGATGGTGGTGGTGGGTGGGGTAGGCTGCCACACTGATGGTGGTGGTGGTGGGTGGGGTAGGCTGCCACACTGATGGTGGTGGTGGGTGGGGTAGGCTGCCACTCTGATGGTGGTGGTGGGTGGGGTAGGCTGCCACACTGATGGTGGTGGTGGGTGGGGTAGGCTGCCACACTGATGGTGGTGGGTGGGGGTAGGCTGCCACACTGATGGTGGTGGTGGGTGGGGTAGGCTGCCACTCTGATGGTGGTGGTGGGTGGGGTAGGCTGCCACACTGATGGTGGTGGTGGGTGGGGTAGGCTGCCACACTGATGGTGGTGGGTGGGGTAGGCTGCCACACTGATGGTGGTGGTGGGTGGGGTAGGCTGCCACACTGATGGTGGTGGGTGGGGTAGGCTGCCACTCTGATGGTGGTGGTGGTGGTGGGTGGGGTAGGCTGCCACACTGATGTGGTGGTGGGTGGGGTAGGCTGCCACACTGATGGTGGTGGGTGGGGTAGGCTGCCACTCTGATGGTGGTGGTGGAGGGTGGGATAGGCTGCCACTCTGATGGTGGGGTGGTGGTGGTGGGGAGGCTGCCACACTGATGGTGGTGGTGGGTGGGGAGGCTGCAACACTGATGGTGGTGGTGGGTGGGGTAGGCTGCCACACTGATGGTGGTGGTGGTGGGTGGGTAGGCTGCCACACTGATGGTGGTGGTGGGTGGGGTAGGGTGCCACCGTGATGGTGGTGGGTGGGGTAGGCTGCCACACTGATGGTGGTGGTGGGTGGGGTTGGCTGCCACACTGATGTTGGTGGTGGGTGGTGGTGGGTGGTGGAGGCTGCCACACTGATGGTGGTGGGTGGGGTAGGCTGCCACTCTGATGGTGGTGGTGGAGGGTGGGGTAGGCTGCCACACTGATGGTGGTGGTGGGTGGGGTAGGCTGCCACTCTGATGGTGGTGGGTGGGGTAGGCTGCCACACTAATGGTGGTGGTGGGTGGGGTAGGCTGCCACACTGATGGTGGTGGGTGGGGTAGGCTGCCATACTGATGGTGGTGGTGGGTGGGGTAGGCTGCCACTCTGATGGTGGTGGGTGGGGTAGGCTGCCACACTGATGGTGGTGGGTGGGGTAGGTCGCCACACTGATGGTGGTGGTGGGTGGGGTTGGCTGCCACACTGATGGTGGTGGTGGGTGGGGGAGGCTGCCACACTGATGGTGGTGGTGGTGGTGGGTGGAGTAGGCTGCCACACTGATGGTGGTGGTTGTGGTGGGTGGGGTAGGCTGCCACACTGATGGTGGTGGTGGGTGGGGGAGGCTGCCACACTGATGGTGGTGGTGGGTGGGGTAGGCTGCCACACTGATGGTGGTGGTGGTGGGTGGAGTAGGCTGCCACACTGATGGTGGTGGTGGGTGGGGTAGGCTGCCACTCTGATGGTGGTGGTGGTGGTGGGTGGGGTAGGCTGCCACTCTGATGGTGGTGGTGGGTGGGGGAGGCTGCCACACTGATGGTGGTGGTGGTGGGTGGGGTAGGCTGGCACTCTGATGGTGGTGGTGGAGGGTGGGATAGGCTGCCACACTGATGGTGGTGGTGGTGGTGGGTGGGGGAGGCTGCCACACTGATGGTGGTGGCGGTGGTGGGTGGGGTAGGCTGCCACACTGTTGGTGGTGGTGGTGGGTGGGGGAGGCTGCCACTCTGATGGTGGTGGTGGTGGTGGGTGGGGTAGGCTGCCACACTGATGGTGGTGGGTGGGGTAGGCTGCCACTCTGATGGTGGTGGTGGTGGTGGGTGGGGTAGGCTGCCACACTGATGGTGGTGGTGGGTGGTGGTGGGTGGTGGAGGCTGCCACACTGATGGTGGTGGGTGAGGTAGGCTGCCACTCTGATGGTGGTGGTGAAGGGTGGGGTAGGCTGCCACACTGATGGTGGTGGTGGTGTTGGGTGGGGTAGGCTGCCACACTGATGGTGGTGGTGGGTGGGTTAGGCTGCCACACTGATGGTGGTGGTGGTGGTGGGTGGGGTAGCCTGCCACTCTGATGGTGGTGGTGGTGGTGGTAGTGGTGGGTGGGGTAGGCTGCCACACTGATGGTGGTGGGTGGGGTCGGCTGCCACTCTGATGGTGGTGGTGGTGGTGGGTGGGGTAGGCTGCCACACTGATGGTGGTGGTCGTTGTGGTGGTGGTGGGTGGGGGAAGCTGCCATACTGATGGTGGTGGTGGGTGGGGTAGGCTGCCACTCTGATGGTGGTGGTGGGTGGGGTAGGCTGCCACACTGATGGTGGTGGTGGGTGGGGTAGGCTACCACACTGATGGTGGTGGTGGTGGTGGGGGTGGGTGGGGTAGGCTGCCACACTGATGGTGGTGGTGGGTGGGGTAGGCTGCCACACTGATGGTGGTGGTGGTGGGTGGGGTAGGCTGCCACACTGATGGTCGTGGTGGGTGGGGGAAGCTGCCATACTGATGGTGGTGGTGGGTGGGGTAGGCTGCCACACTGATGGTGGTGGTGGGTGGGGTAGGCTGCCACACTGATGGTGGTGGTGGGGTAGGCTGCCACACTGATGGTGGTGGTGGGTGGGGTAGGCTGCCACACTGATGGTGGTGGTGGTGGGTGGGGTAGGCTGCCACACTGATGGTGGTGGTGGGTGGGGTAGGCTGCCACACTGATGGTGGTGGTGGTGGGTGGGATAGGCTGCCACCATGATGGTGGTGGTGGGGTAGGCTGCCTCACTGATGGTGGTGGTGGGTGGGGTAGGCTGCCACACTGATGGTGGTGGTGGGTGGGGTAGGCTGCCACACTGATGGTGGTGGTGGTGGTGGGGTAGGCTGCCACACTGATGGTGGTGGTGGGTGGGGTAGGCTGCCACACTGATAGTGGTGGTGGGTGGGGTAGGCTGCCACACTGATGGTGGTGGTGGGTGAGGGAGGCTGCCCCACTTATGGTGGTGGTGGGTGGGGTAGGCTGCCACACTGATGGTGGTGGTGGGTGGGGTATGCTGCCATACTGATGGTGGTGGTGGGTAGGGTAGGCTGCCACACTGATGGTGGTGTTGGTGGTGGGTGGGGTAGGCTGCCACACTGATGGTGGTGGTGGTAAATGGGAGAGGCCCCCATGCTGATGGTGGTGGTGGGTGGGGGAAGCTGCCACACTGATGGTGGTGGTGGGTGAGGGAGGCTGTCTCTCTGATGGTGGTGGTGGAGGGAGGGATAGGCTGCCACACTGATGGTGGTGGTGGTGGTGGGTGGGGTAGGCTGCCACATTGTTGGTGGTGGTGGTGGTGGTGGGTGGGGTAGGCTGTCACTCTGATGGTGGTGGTGGAGGGTGGGATAGGCTGCCACACTGATGGTGGTGGTGGGTGGGGTAGGCTGCCACACTGATGGTGGTGGTGGTGGTGGTGGGTGGGGTAGGCTGCCACTCTGACGGTGGTGGTGGTGGTGGTGGATGGGGTAGGATGCCGCACTGATGGTGGTGGTGGTGGGGTAGGCTGCCACACTGATGGTGGTGGTGGGTGGGGTAGGCTGCCACACTGATGGTGGTGGTGGTGGGGGTAGGCTGCCACACTGATGGTGGTGGTGGGTGGGGTAGGCTGCCTCTCTGATGGTGGTGGTGGTGGTGGGTGGGGTAGGCTGCCACACTGATGGTGGTGGTGGTGGTGGGGGGTAGGCTGCCTCTCTGATGGTGGTGGTGGTGGGTGGGGTAGGCTGCCACACTGATGGTGGTGGTGGTGGGTGGGGTAGGTTGCCACACTGATGGTGGTGGTGGGTGGGGTTGGCTGCCACACTGATGGTGGTGGTGGGTGGGGTAGGCTGCCACACTGATGGTGGTGGTGGGTGGGGTAGGCTGCCACACTGATGGTGGTGGTGGGTGGGGTAGGCTGCCACACTGATGGTGGTGGTGGTGGTGGGTGGGGTAGGCTGCCTCTCTGATGGTGGTGGTGGGTGGGGTAGGCTGCCTCTCTGATGGTGGTGGTGGGTGGGGTAGGCTGCCACACTGTTGGTGGTGGTGGTGGTGGTGGGTGGGGTAGGCTGCCACACTGATGGTGGTGGTGGATGGGGTAGGCTGCCACTCTGATGGTGGTGGTGGTGGTGGGTGGGGGAGGCTGCCACACTGATGGTGGTGGTGGGTGGGGGAGGCTGCCACACTGATGGTGGTGGTGGGTGGGGTAGGCTGCCACTCTGATAGTGGTTGTGGTGGTGGTGGGTGGGGGAGGTTGCCACACTGATGGTGGTGGTGGGTGGGGTAGGCTGCCACTCTGATGGTGGTGGTGGAGGGTGGGATAGGCTGCCACACTGATGGTGGTGGTGGGTGGGGGAGGCTGCCACACTGGTGGTGGTGGTGGATGGGGCAGGCTGCCACTCTGATGGTGGTTGTGGTGGTGGTGGGTGGGGGGTGTGGTGGGGGTGGAGGGGGCTGCCACACTGATGTGGTGGTGGTGGGTGGGGGGTGCAGTGGCTGGGGGTGAGGTGGGGAGGCTGCCACACTGCTGGATGGTGGTGTGTGGTGGTGGTGGTGGTGGGTGGGGGAGGCTGCCACACTGCTGCTGCTGCTGGTGGTGAGGGTGGGGGAGGCTGCCACACCTACAGCTCCCTTGCTCCTTCTTGCACGCACTGTCCACCAGCGGTTGTCGCTCTAGTTGATTGAAGTAGATGTTGACTATGTGTTGTCACTCATATGTTGAGTTTGGGCTGGCGATGTTAACGGAGATCTCATATGTTGTTTTATATTCATTGGACAACACGTGTGCCAGGTGCAATAACGGGTAACAAATGCATGAAATGTGCTTTGGTATTAGTGACAGGTGTTTTATGAAGAAACCTTCTGTAGCAGGTGTGTTGAATAATATTTCAGGCTAGACAAGCGTATTGTCATAATTTTTTTTTTTTTTTTAAACACAGGCGTCGTGGACCCCATTTTTATTACCCGTGTGAGGCATGAAAAGGGATTTTTTGTTGTGGAGTTTGTGGGTGACGGGTCGATGCCAGCAGCAACGGCTAGCTGTGTCGTGCCGGAGGGGAGGGAGCTGGTGCAAGGGATTGAAGGAGGGGAAAGGTGGAGGTAAGGGGAGGTACAGGGGGGAAAGAGGTAGGTGGTGCCGGGAGGGGAGGAAGAGTGTTAGGCAGCAGACTCTGCGCTGGTACCATCACCTGCATCACACTGTACCAGTAGCTGTTGCTGTGTTCCGTGGTGAAGAAACGTCTAAGTAACACATTCATCCTCTTTGAGAAAATATATAATGATGACGTCATCCAATCTGTTGTTCTCTGTATGTCATGACACACTGCCTTCCTCCCAGAGTTCCTTCAAAACAAGTTGAAATTAAAGGAAAAACTCTTAGTCCTCAGAACAGCCCAATTGGACTGTAAATGGTCCTGACCGACCGCTGAACTATCCAGAGATGACTCAGAATACCCGGAATGACTCTCTAGAGATCGCGACTCAAGTTGACTCTCTGATCCAAGACGAATCCGGAGATCAGCGAGACTCCAGATAATACCAGGCTTACTCGCTTCCTACACACAGGTCCTGGAGTGATCTGAGGCAGACTATAGACGAGACTAATGTACTGTATGCTGGGTAACTATTGACCCCGGAAGACTTGAGTCGAAACACAAACTGCTTCGTAATTACACCAAACGACCAGGAACTATCCAAACTGAATTTGCCAAGCCAATCAGAGTCGGGACTCAGGACGCCAACTGTCTGTATATGGCCACGACCCAGATGTTCCAAGATAACCTCAGGTGACCCTGGACTACCAAATTGACCTCTGGCAACTCAGGCGGACCCCTGGCGGGCCTGTCTCGCAATCAGCCGCACGCGAGCTGTCCAGGCCAGCGAGTTTTAAGGTTGTCTCGCTTCGACGGATATATGACGAGACGCTACACGGGGGGACGGTACATTGCGATGCTACACGGGGGGGACGGTACACGGGGGGATGCTACACTGGGGGACGCTACACTGGGGGACGGTACACGGGGGGACGCTACACTGGGGGACGCTACACTGGGGGACGGTACACGGGGGGACGCTACACTGGGGGACGGTACACGGGGGGATGCTACACTGGGGGACGGTACACGGTTGGACGATACACGGGGGAACAATGCACGGGGGATGTTACACTGGGGGATGCTACACGGGGGGATGATACACTGGGGTCTGATACACGGGAGGATGATACACTGGGAGGATGATACACTGGGGGATGATACACGGGAGGATGATACACGGGAGGATGATATACTGGGAGGATGATACACGGGAGGATGATACACGGGGGGATGATACACGGGAGGATGATACACGGGGGGATGATACACTGGGGTCTGATACACGGGAGGATGATACACGGGGGGATGATACACGGGAGGATGATACACGGGAGGATGATACACTGGGAGGATGATACACGGGAGGATGATACAAGGGGGGATGATACACTGGGAGGATGATACACGGGGGGATGATACACGGGAGGATGATGCACGGGAGGATGATACACTGGGGGATGATACACGGGAGGATGATACACGGGAGGATGATACACTGGGAGGATGATACACGGGAGGATGATACACGGGGGGATGATACACGGGGGGATGATACACGGGAGGATGATACACGGGAGGATGATACACGGGGGGATGATACACTGGGGTCTGATACACGGGAGGATGATGCACGGGGGGATGATACACTGGGGAGGACGATACACGGGAGGATGATATACGGGAGGATGATACACGGGGGGATGATACACTGGGAGGATGATACACGGGAGGATGATACACGGGGGGATGATACACGGGAGGATGATACATTGGGAGGATGATACACGGGAGGATGATACACGGGGGGATGATACACTGGGGGATGATACACGGGAGGATGATAAACGGGAGGATGATACACGGGGGGATGATACATTGGGGTCTGATACACGGGAGGATGATACACGGGGGGACGATACACGGGGGAACAATACATGGGGGATGTTACACTGGGGGATGATACACGGGGAGATGCTACACTGGGGGACGCTACACTGAGCCTGTTATGGGTGGACGTGTGAGGTGAAGCTGTTATGGGTGGACGTGTGAGGTGAAGCTGTTATGGGTGGACGTGTGAGGTGAAGCTGTTATGGGTGGACGTGTGAGGTGAGGCTGTTATGGGTGGACGTGTGAGGTGAGGCTGTTATGGGTGGACGTGTGAGGTGAGGCTGTTATGGGTGGACGTGTGAGGTGAGGCTGTTATGGGTGGACGTGTGAGGTGAAGCTGTTATGAGTGGACGTGTGAGGTGGGGTTGTTATGGGTGGACGTGTGAGGTGAAGCTGTTATGGGTGGACGTGTGAGGTGAAGCTGTTATGGGTGGACGTGTGAGGTGAAGCTGTTTTGGGTGGACGTGTGAGGTGAAGCTGTTATGGGTGGACGTGTGAGGTGAAGCTGTTATGGGTGGACGTATGAGGTGAGGCTGTTATGGGTGGACGTGTGAGGTGAAGCTGTTATGGGTGGACGTGTGAGGTGAAGCTGTTATGGGTGGACGTGTGAGGTGAAGCTGTTATGGGTGGACGTGTGAGGTGAAGCTGTTATGGGTGGGCGTGTGAGGTGAGGGGGTGTTATGGGTGGACGTGTGAGGTGAGGCTGTTATGGGTGGACGTGTGAGGTGAGGCTGTTATGGGTGGACGTGTGAGGTGAAGCTGTTATGGGTGGACGTGTGAGGTGAAGCTGTTATGGGTGGACGTGTGAGGTGAAGCTGTTATGGGTGGACGTGTGAGGTGAAGCTGTTATGGGTGGACGTGTGAGGTGAAGCTGTTATGGGTGGACGTGTGAGGTGAGGGGGTGTTATGGGTGGACGTGTGAGGTGAGGCTGTTATGGGTGGACGTGTGAGGTGAGGGGGTGTTATGGGTGGACGTGTGAGGTGAGGGGGTGTTATGGGTGGACGTGTGAGGTGAGGGGGTGTTATGGGTGGACGTGTGAGGTGAAGCTGTTATGGGTGGACGTGTGAGGTGAAGCTGTTATGGGTGGACGTGTGAGGTGAGTCTGTTATGGGTGGACGTGTGAGGTGAGGCTGTTATGGGAGGACGTGTGAGGTGAAGCTGTTATGAGTGGCTTAAATTTTAGTCTTAAAATCGTGACTTTGTGAGTTAATGGCTTATGTATCGTGAGAGGGAGAGAGAGAGAGAGAGAGAGAGAGAGAGAGAGAGAGATTTTAAACACAAATGCCATATTACCTTTCTGACACCTCCCTCCCCCCCCCCCCCCCCCCCCCAGTCTCATCGGCTACGGTATACAACTTGTACAGTACGGGGTAACCTTTCCCCTTCATCATCATCGTTAATTGCCTTGTGATGTGTGTCTGCCTACCTCTCTCTCTCTCTCTCTCTCTCTCTCTCTCTCTCTCTCTCTCTCTCTCTCTCTCTCTCTCTCTCTCTCTCTCTCTCTCTGATCTGTGTAAACCCCTTTATCATCCATCTTGGTCTCCATCATCCGTGTGTGTCTGTGCTATCAATAACAGGCTTTTAGTTATCGTCCGTATGTGTGTGAGTCTTTATCATCCTTGGAGGCCAGAGTATTGTCCGTGTGAGGTCTTGTCATCCGTGTGAGTCCCTATCATCCGTGTGAGTCCCTATCAGCCTTGGCGGTCATAGTATCATCCGTGTGAGTCCCTATCATCCTTGGCGGTCATAGTATCATCCGTGTGAGTCCCTATCATCCTTGGCGGTCATAGTATTATCCGTGTGAGCCTCTATTATCCGGCTGGGCGGTTCAGCTGCCCGTGTAGACCACCGTATTATCCGCGTTAGCCTCCCTGTGGGCTGTAGAATTAGCCGTGGAGGTGTCTGTCTCCTCTTGTGTTATCCTGGTTGCCCGGCAGCCCAGGAGGGAGGAGGAGGAGGAGGCCGTGTTACCGTGTGGGAGATTCTGGGAGCCGGCTTACTACCCGTACCCCAATATTTATGGTTCCTGGCAACACGTCCAGCACGCGATTTCTACCCCTCCCTCACTTATTTCCTCCCTCTCTCCCTCCCTCCCCCACTTAATCCCCCTCCCTCACTTATTCCCTCCCTCCTTCCTCCCCGTCCCTCCTTCCTCCCTCCTTCCCCCACTTAACCCCCTCCCTCACTTATTTCCTACCTACCTCCCTCCCTCCCTCCCTCCCTCCCTCCCTCCCTCCTTCCTTCCTTCCCTACCCCACTTAATCCCCCTCCCTCCCTCTCTATCTCCGTCTTTCCCTCTCTCTCTCTCTCTCCATCTTGCTGCCAGATCCTGACTTTTCTACCCCATTACATCGCATTGCTTGTCTGTGTTTCATGAGTGTAAATCAAAGGGATTAATTATTTCACATTGGTGGAAGGCACTGAGACTGTCCGGCAGCTGCATAGGGCCGGGGAGGGGGCGGGACGGTCGAGCGTATTGACCAGCGTGTTGTTATGATCGTATAGTTTATGTTTGTTTTATGGGCCCACCTCGCTCCCAATTATCCTGATTTACTAGGAGTGCTTTGGTCTTGGTGGATCATGATGACAGCCAACCGTGATGCCAGTGCAGGGATTGTGCCAGGCTGACCACCGCGTCATGTAGGTCACTGTGGGGGAGGGGGGGGGAGGTGGGTAACCAGGGGAGAACTATAATCAATGTCTCTGGTGTGTTTTTTTTCTCGTCGTTCATCAACAGCCTTTGTCTGGTTCTGTGTCTCGTCAAAGAGTCAGCCGGGGTGTATTAACGTGTAGCTGTCTTGCTTAACCCCGCAGTGGGCGTTAGAGGGGCGGGACGAGTCAGTGTGAGGAGGGCGGCCGTGTGCTGTGGCCGGGTGGGTCCTCACGCAGCGTTGCCGTCTAATACAAGCTACTGTTTACTGATGTAGTAACCCGGCTGTCCTGTAGTTATGTACCCAGTATTGCACCTTGACAGTCATACTTACAGTCCTCTTATCACCCTTGCAGGAACAATGATTGAGTAACTGTATGAGTCTAGAAGGACTACTACGAAAACCTGAAACAATAAGCGTTTTCTTGGTTGCGACATTCACCACCAAGCTTAAGTTTCCTGTATACTGACCCAAGTGACCTTTTACTCTCGCTTTTTAAACTAAAGTGACCTTTCAACCTTTGATTATGAAACACATTGATGTTAAGTGACCTTCAATCTTCTATTGGTAAATCGCAGTGACTTATCTTATATCGTTTGCAACGAACGGTGCTCTTCCTCCTTACTAGTAAGAAAAGTGACCTAAAGTGACCTTTCATACAGTGTTTGAGAGAGTTCGCTTCTCTCACTCACCGACAACTTCTTCGCTCTTCTGGCACAAGTTGCACAAGGTCGAGTACCTCCGGCGTCCTGAGTGCCAGCGCCAGTGAGCGACCACAATCATGGTGTGAACCTCGTCTGCCAACGTCTCCGAGGTACCAACTCACCAATGAACGGCAAGTGGAAGCGAGCGCTGAGGAAGGTGAAAAAGAGGATGGTGTTCTCCAAGTACGAGCAGGTCCTGCAGCGGAGGTGAGTCACCACCATCACCCTCTCATAGTCACCCACACTCCACCCATATCTTTACACAGCCGCTTATTATGTGATTGTTTTATGTCATGGAGGTATCCGCCATGTGTGTGTTAACTTCTGGATACCATATAGTGCTAACCTCCACATTCCTTACACCAATTCTTCATAGTGGTGCGGCGGTCGAGTGTGTATGTCTTAAGAGTCGGTGGTTAGCCCCCCGGGAACCCCCAATCCATTCAGCTGCTAATGGGTACTTAATTATACAGTTGGGAGAACTGATGGTGCCGGCCACACTGTGTACCCAAGGTTCAATATTTAGCGCTGTATCCACACTGCCCCAGCAGGCCGTCAGGTCTACGGGACCTGTTATACTTCACCCACATCAAAAATGCAAAATGAATTTGGTGTTGATTCTATCTCGTACAGCACCAGGGTTGTGCCTCTTAAACTATCCAAAACTAACATGTTACTGTTTATTCCTTACGTCTGGCAGCTGGTGCATTGTGGCCAGGGTGATAGGTTGATGTTCACACAGGGAGGTAGTGAAGCCTTGTTACCTCTCACCACCTAACTTACATAAGATGATTCGTTTCGCTTGGAGATTCACTTTCATAGGTACAATACATAAACGTTTATCACTATAAACGACAAAATGAAACACAGACTTAGAATAATATGATAAAAGAATCAAATATACGGCTACACATTATATATATATATATATATATATATATATATATATATATATATATATATATATATATATATATATATATATATATATATATATATACATATATGCACACTGTATATATATATACATACATACATAGTACACCCACATCAATATAGGAACACAAAGAATGAGTGATGATATGGACAGACAGACAAACTCACTGAGGCAAGAGGACGCTCCTCTCTGGACATTTTTGTCTCCTCCAAAAATTCCTTCGCGTTTTAAGTGAATTTGCATGCAGCTACACGAGTCCTGCATATTACCCGTCCACCCAGACACCGGCTGTATCAGGCCATCCAGGTACACTATCTGGCCACCCAGGTACACTATCTGGCCACCCAGGTACACTATCTGGCCACCCAGGTACACTATCTGGCCACCCAGGTGCACTATCTGGCCACCCAGGTGCACTATCTGGCCACCCAGGTACAGTATCCTGTCACCCAGGTACAGTATCCGGTCACCAAGGTCTGGTTACTCAGGTACACTATCCGGCCACCTAGACACACTCAGTATAATGTGTGTTTAGGTGTGACGTAACAGCCGACGTAACAAACATCAAATTTGGATCAACTTTGTTACTCGCAGGTGATGTGTGTGTGTGTGTGTGTGTGTTAATTAACACGCTGCGAAATGTCAACAAACACAATGACAGCCTTACACCTGTTCTTTAATCAACCTTACGTATGTTATTGTAATTTCCATCAATAATTACATAGATATTTGTCTTAATATTGGCTTAAATATATCCTTATCAGCTTATTTAAAAATGTTAACAGACGCATGAACGAATAGGGATAAATACGTAGGTGAAATAAGGGGAAATGTGTTACGAATAAAGGTAATTGGGCGGAATAGGGTGAACTAGGTGAGAAATATTAGTCGTCACGTACTGTATAGAAAATAGGTTAGAAATAAGATGATAGAAATGGGTTAATAATGAAATAGATGTTTAATATTAATATAACATAATACTACAGATAACAACAATAAAAATAGGTTATAAATAAATAAAATAATAACCATACAGTAGGTGAGAAATATGACGACGATGAGAAAGATAAATTGTAGGGACACTAAAAAGAAATAGGTCAGAGAGAGCCACACGTATTGGCCTCAATAACGTGGCATCGACTCACTAAGTGTCATGTCCCCCGGGAGCCACCCACAGCCTCACTCTGACTGGCACTCAGAGCCAGACACTAGTGCCACTACCACCACCTCTCCTACTGGCGCCATCGCTCTGTCAGAATACACACGATGTATGTATGTGTGTATGTATGTATGTATGTATGTATGTGTGTGTGTGTGTGTGTGTGTGTGTGTGTGTGTGTGTGTGCCCAGACGTTGGTATTCATAAGTTTGTGTATCAACTTTTTTGCAGATAAATACGGGTGTACAGTATATTCATACATGAGCGAAATTATGAATGTATACACACACACACACACACACACACAAACACACACACACCTCCCCCTCTACTCTCCGGAAGCATTCATTAGGATTGGGGTGGAGTGATGTTAGGGAGTAGTGGTGGGGAGTGAAGGTGGTGGGGAGTGAAGGTGGTGGGGAGTGAAGGAGGTGGGGAGTGGAGGTGGTGGGGTAGTGGGGAGTGATGTTATGGAGTAATGGTGGGGAGTGGAGGTGGTGGGGTAGTGGGGAGTAATGGTGGGGAGTGAAGGTGGTGGGGAGTGGGGGTGGTGGGGAGTGGAGGTGGTGGGGAGTGAAGGTGGTGGGGAGTAGGGGTAGTGGGGAGTGATGTTAGGGAGTAATGGTGGGGAGTGAAGGTGGTGGGGTAGTGGGGAGTGATGTTAGGGAGTAATGGTGGGGAGTGAAGGTGGTGGGGGAGTGGAGGTGGTGGGGAGTGGGGGTGGTGGGGTAGTGGGGAGTGATGTTAGGGAGTAATGGAGGGGAGTGAAGGTGGTGGGGAGTGGAGGTGGTGGGGTAGTGGGGAGTGATGTTAGGGAGTAATGGTTGGGAGTGAAGGTGGTGGGGAGTGAAGGTGTTGGGGAGTGGAGGTGGTGGGGGTAGAGGTAGGGAGTGGAGGTGGGGAGTGGAGGTGGGGAGTGGAAGGGACACCACCACACTGGTATCGAACCCTGGCACTCACGCCCCCACCATGACGTCACACCACTCCTTCCTCCCCAAGCCCTCGACTCCCTAAAAGTGTGACCCTCCCTCACTCCCTTACTCCTCTACACCTTCCCTCACTCCTCTACACCTTCCCTCACTCCTCTACACCTTCCCTCACTCCTCTACACCTTCCCTCACTCCTCTACACCTTCCCTCACTCCTCTACACCTTCCCTCACTCCTCTACACCTTCCCTCACTCCTCTACACCTTCCCTCACTCCTCTACACCTTCCCTCACTCCTCTACACCTTCCCTCACTCCTCTACACCTTCCCTCACTCCTCTACACCTTCCCTCACTCCTCTACACCTTCCCTCACTCCTCTACACCTTCCCTCACTCCTCTACACCTTCCCTCACTCCTCTACACCTTCCCTCACTCCTCTACACCTTCCCTCACTCCTCTACACCTTCCCTCACTCCTCTACACCTTCCCTCACTCCTCTACACCTTCCCTCACTCCTCTACACCTTCCCTCACTCCTCTACACCTTCCCTCACTCCTCTACACCTTCCCTCACTCCTCTACACCTTCCCTACTCCTACACCTTCCCTCACTCCTCTACACCTTCCCTCACTCCTCTACACCTTCCCTCACTCCTCTACACCTTCCCTCACTCCTCTACACCTTCCCTCACTCCTCTACACCTTCCCTCACTCCTCTACACCTTCCCTCACTCCTCTACACCTTCCCTCACTCCTCTACACCTTCCCTCACTCCTCTACACCTTCCCTCACTCCTCTACACCTTCCCTCACTCCTCTACACCTTCCCTCACTCCTCTACACCTTCCCTCACTCCTCTACACCTTCCCTCACTCCTCTACACCTTCCCTCACTCCTCTACACCTTCCCTCACTCCTCTACACCTTCCCTCACTCCTCTACACCTTCCCTCACTCCTCTACACCTTCCCTCACTCCTCTACACCTTCCCTCACTCCTCTACACCTTCCCTCACTCCTCTACACCTTCCCTCACTCCTCTACACCTTCCCTCACTCCTCTACACCTTCCCTCACTCCTCTACACCTTCCCTCACTCCTCTACACCTTCCCTCACTCCTCTACACCTTCCCTCACTCCTCCACCTTCCCTCACTCCTCTACACCTTCCCTCACTCCTCTACACCTTCCCTCACTCCTCTACACCTTCCCTCACTCCTCTACACCTTCCCTCACTCCTCTACACCTTCCCTCACTCCTCTACACCTTCCCTCACTCCTCTACACCTTCCCTCACTCCTCTACACCTTCCTCACTCCTCTACACCTTCCCTCACTCCTCTACACCTTCCCTCACTCCTCTACACCTTCCCTCACTCCTCTACACCTTCCCTCACTCCTCTACACCTTCCCTCACTCCTCTACACCTTCCCTCACTCCTCTACACCTTCCCTCACTCCTCTACACCTTCCCTCACTCCTCTACACCTTCCCTCACTCCTCTACACCTTCCCTCACTCCTCTACACCTTCCCTCACTCCTCTACACCTTCCCTCACTCCTCTACACCTTCCCTCACTCCTCTACACCTTCCCTCACTCCTCTACACCTTCCCTCACTCCTCTACACCTTCCCTCACTCCTCTACACCTTCCCTCACTCCTCTACACCTTCCCTCACTCCTCTACACCTTCCCTCACTCCTCTACACCTTCCCTCACTCCTCTACACCTTCCCTCACTCCTCTACACCTTCCCTCACTCCTCTACACCTTCCCTACCACCTCTACACCTTCCCTCACTCCTCTACACCTTCCCTCACTCCTCCACCTTCCCTCACTCCTCTACACCTTCCCTCACTCCTCTACACCTTCCCTCACTCCTCTACACCTTCCCTCACTCCTCTACACCTTCCCTCACTCCTCTACACCTTCCCTCACTCCTCTACACCTTCCCTCACTCCTCTACACCTTCCCTCACTCCTCTACACCTTCCCTCACTCCTCTACACCTTCCCTCACTCCTCTACACCTTCCCTCACTCCTCTACACCTTCCCTCACTCCTCTACACCTTCCCTCACTCCTCTACACCTTCCCTCACTCCTCTACACCTTCCCTCACTCCTCTACACCTTCCCTCACTCCTCTACACCTTCCCTCACTCCTCTACACCTTCCCTCACTCCTCTACACCTTCCCTCACTCCTCTACACCTTCCCTCACTCCTCTACACCTTCCCTCACTCCTCTACACCTTCCCTCACTCCTCTACACCTTCCCTCACTCCTCTACACCTTCCCTCACTCCTCTACACCTTCCCTCACTCCTCTACACCTTCCCTCACTCCTCTACACCTTCCCTCACTCCTCTACACCTTCCCTCACTCCTCTACACCTTCCCTCACTCCTCTACACCTTCCCTCACTCCTCTACACCTTCCCTCACTCCTCTACACCTTCCCTCACTCCTCTACACCTTCCCTCACTCCTCTACACCTTCCCTCACTCCTCTACACCTTCCCTCACTCCTCTACACCTTCCCTCACTCCTCTACACCTTCCCTCACTCCTCTACACCTTCCCTCACTCCTCTACACCTCCCTCCTCTACACCTTCCCTCACTCCTCTACACCTTCCCTCACTCCTCTACACCTTCCCTCACTCCTCTACACCTTCCCTCACTCCTCTACACCTCCCCTCACTCTCTACACCTTCCCTCACTCCTCTACACCTTCCCTCACTCCTCTACACCTTCCCTCACTCCTCTACACCTTCCCTCACTCCTCTACACCTTCCCTCACTCCTCTACACCTTCCCTCACTCCTCTACACCTTCCCTCACTCTACACCTTCCCTCACTCCTCTACACCTTCCCTCACTCCTCTACACCTTCCCTCACTCCTCTACACCTTCCCTCACTCCTCTACACCTTCCCTCACTCCTCTACACCTTCCCTCACTCTACACCTTCCCTCACTCCTCTACACCTTCCCTCACTCCTCTACACCTTCCCTCACTCCTCTACACCTTCCCTCACTCCTCTACACCTTCCCTCACTCCTCTACACCTTCCCTCACTCCTCTACACCTTCCCTCACTCCTCTACACCTTCCCTCACTCCTCTACACCTTCCCTCACTCCTCTACACCTTCCCTCACTCCTCTACACCTTCCCTCACTCCTCTACACCTTCCCTCACTCCTCTACACCTTCCCTCACTCCTCTACACCTTCCCTCACTCCTCTACACCTTCCCTCACTCCTCTACACCTTCCCTCACTCCTCTACACCTTCCCTCACTCCTCTACACCTTCCCTCACTCCTCTACACCTTCCCTCACTCCTCTACACCTTCCCTCACTCCTCTACACCTTCCCTCACTCCTCTACACCTTCCCTCACTCCTCTACACCTTCCCTCACTCCTCTACACCTTCCCTCACTCCTCTACACCTTCCCTCACTCCTCTACACCTTCCCTCACTCCTCTACACCTTCCCTCACTCCTCTACACCTTCCCTCACTCCTCTACACCTTCCCTCACTCCTCTACACCTTCCCTCACTCCTCTACACCTTCCCTCACTCCTCTACACCTTCCCTCACTCCTCTACACCTTCCCTCACTCCTCTACACCTTCCCTCACTCCTCTACACCTTCCCTCACTCCTCTACACCTTCCCTCACTCCTCTACACCTTCCCTCACTCCTCTACACCTTCCCTCACTCCTCTACACCTTCCCTCACTCCTCTACACCTTCCCTCACTCCTCTACACCTTCCCTCACTCCTCTACACCTTCCCTCACTCCTCTACACCTTCCCTCACTCCTCTACACCTTCCCTCACTCCTCTACACCTTCCCTCACTCCTCTACACCTTCCCTCACTCCTCTACACCTTCCCTCACTCCTCTACACCTTCCCTCACTCCTCTACACCTTCCCTCACTCCTCTACACCTTCCCTCACTCCTCTACACCTTCCCTCACTCCTCTACACCTTCCCTCACTCCTCTACACCTTCCCTCACTCCTCTACACCTTCCCTCACTCCTCTACACCTTCCCTCACTCCTCTACACCTTCCCTCACTCCTCTACACCTTCCCTCACTCCTCTACACCTTCCCTCACTCCTCTACACCTTCCCTCACTCCTCTACACCTTCCCTCACTCCTCTACACCTTCCCTCACTCCTCTACACCTTCCCTCACTCCTCTACACCTTCCCTCACTCCTCTACACCTTCCCTCACTCCTCTACACCTTCCCTCACTCCTCTACACCTTCCCTCACTCCTCTACACCTTCCCTCACTCCTCTACACCTTCCCTCACTCCTCTACACCTTCCCTCACTCCTCTACACCTTCCCTCACTCCTCTACACCTTCCCTCACTCCTCTACACCTTCCCTCACTCCTCTACACCTTCCCTCACTCCTCTACACCTTCCCTCACTCCTCTACACCTTCCCTCACTCCTCTACACCTTCCCTCACTCCTCTACACCTTCCCTCACTCCTCTACACCTTCCCTCACTCCTCTACACCTTCCCTCACTCTACACCTTCCCTCACTCCTCTACACCTTCCCTCACTCCTCTACACCTTCCCTCACTCCTCTACACCTTCCCTCACTCCTCTACACCTTCCCTCACTCCTCTACACCTTCCCTCACTCCTCTACACCTTCCCTCACTCCTCTACACCTTCCCTCACTCCTCTACACCTTCCCTCACTCCTCTACACCTTCCCTCACTCCTCTACACCTTCCCTCACTCCTCTACACCTTCCCTCACTCCTCTACACCTTCCCTCACTCCTCTACACCTTCCCTCACTCCTCTACACCTTCCCTCACTCCTCTACACCTTCCCTCACTCCTCTACACCTTCCCTCACTCCTCTACACCTTCCCTCACTCCTCTACACCTTCCCTCACTCCTCTACACCTTCCCTCACTCCTCTACACCTTCCCTCACTCCTCTACACCTTCCCTCACTCCTCTACACCTTCCCTCACTCCTCTACACCTTCCCTCACTCCTCTACACCTTCCCTCACTCCTCTACACCTTCCCTCACTCCTCTACACCTTCCCTCACTCCTCTACACCTTCCCTCACTCCTCTACACCTTCCCTCACTCCTCTACACCTTCCCTCACTCCTCTACACATTCCCTCACTCCTCTACACCTTCCCTCACTCCTCTACACCTTCCCTCACTCCTCTACACCTTCCCTCACTCCTCTACACCTTCCCTCACTCCTCTACACCTTCCCTCACTCCTCTACACCTTCCCTCACTCCTCTACACCTTCCCTCACTCCTCTACACCTTCCCTCACTCCTCTACACCTTCCCTCACTCCTCTACACCTTCCCTCACTCCTCTACACCTTCCCTCACTCCTCTACACCTTCCCTCACTCCTCTACACCTTCCCTCACTCCTCTACACCTTCCCTCACTCCTCTACACCTTCCCTCACTCCTCTACACCTTCCCTCACTCCTCTACACCTTCCCTCACTCCTCTACACCTTCCCTCACTCCTCTACACCTTCCCTCACTCCTCTACACCTTCCCTCACTCCTCTACACCTTCCCTCACTCCTCTACACCTTCCCTCACTCCTCTACACCTTCCCTCACTCCTCTACACCTTCCCTCACTCCTCTACACCTTCCCTCACTCCTCTACACCTTCCCTCACTCCTCTACACCTTCCCTCACTCCTCTACACCTTCCCTCACTCCTCTACACCTTCCCTCACTCCTCTACACCTTCCCTCACTCCTCTACACCTTCCCTCACTCCTCTACACCTTCCCTCACTCCTCTACACCTTCCCTCACTCCTCTACACCTTCCCTCACTCCTCTACACCTTCCCTCACTCCTCTACACCTTCCCTCACTCCTCTACACCTTCCCTCACTCCTCTACACCTTCCCTCACTCCTCTACACCTTCCCTCACTCCTCTACACCTTCCCTCACTCCTCTACACCTTCCCTCACTCCTCTACACCTTCCTTCACTCCTCTACACCTTCCCTCACTCCTCTACACCTTCCCTCACTCCTCTACACCTTCCCTCACTCCTCTACACCTTCCCTCACTCCTCTACACCTTCCCTCACTCCTCTACACCTTCCCTCACTCCTCTACACCTTCCCTCACTCCTCTACACCTTCCCTCACTCCTCTACACCTTCCCTCACTCCTCTACACCTTCCCTCACTCTACACCTTCCCTCACTCCTCTACACCTTCCCTCACTCCTCTACACCTTCCCTCACTCCTCTACACCTTCCCTCACTCCTCTACACCTTCTCTCACTCCTCTACACCTTCCCTCACTCCTCTACACCTTCCCTCACTCCTCTACACCTTCCCTCACTCCTCTACACCTTCCCTCACTCCTCTACACCTTCCCTCACTCCTCTACACCTTCCCTCACTCCTCTACACCTTCCCTCACTCCTCTACACCTTCCCTCACTCCTCTACACCTTCCCTCACTCCTCTACACCTTCCCTCACTCCTCTACACCTTCCCTCACTCCTCTACACCTTCCCTCACTCCTCTACACCTTCCCTCACTCCTCTACACCTTCCTCACTCCTCTACACCTTCCCTCACTCCTCTACACCTTCCCTCACTCCTCTACACCTTCCCTCACTCCTCTACACCTTCCCTCACTCCTCTACACCTTCCCTCACTCCTCTACACCTTCCCTCACTCCTCTACACCTTCCCTCACTCCTCTACACCTTCCCTCACTCCTCTACACCTTCCCTCACTCCTCTACACCTTCCCTCACTCCTCTACACCTTCCCTCACTCCTCTACACCTTCCCTCACTCCTCTACACCTTCCCTCACTCCTCTACACCTTCCCTCACTCCTCTACACCTTCCCTCACTCCTCTACACCTTCCCTCACTCCTCTACACCTTCCCTCACTCCTCTACACCTTCCCTCACTCTACACCTTCCCTCACTCCTCTACACCTTCCCTCACTCCTCTACACCTTCCCTCACTCCTCTACACCTTCCCTCACTCCTCTACACCTTCCCTCACTCCTCTACACCTTCCCTCACTCCTCTACACCTTCCCTCACTCCTCTACACCTTCCCTCACTCCTCTACACCTTCCCTCACTCCTCTACACCTTCCCTCACTCTACACCTTCCCTCACTCCTCTACACCTTCCCTCACTCCTCTACACCTTCCCTCACTCCTCTACACCTTCCCTCACTCTACACCTTCCCTCACTCCTCTACACCTTCCCTCACTCCTCTACACCTTCCCTCACTCCTCTACACCTTCCCTCACTCCTCTACACCTTCCCTCACTCCTCTACACCTTCCCTCACTCCTCTACACCTTCCCTCACTCCTCTACACCTTCCCTCACTCCTCTACACCTTCCCTCACTCCTCTACACCTTCCCTCACTCCTCTACACCTTCCCTCACTCCTCTACACCTTCCCTCACTCCTCTACACCTTCCCTCACTCCTCTACACCTTCCCTCACTCCTCTACACCTTCCCTCACTCCTCTACACCTTCCCTCACTCCTCTACACCTTCCCTCACTCCTCTACACCTTCCCTCACTCCTCTACACCTTCCCTCACTCCTCTACACCTTCCCTCACTCCTCTACACCTTCCCTCACTCCTCTACACCTTCCCTCACTCCTCTACACCTTCCCTCACTCCTCTACACCTTCCCTCACTCCTCTACACCTTCCCTCACTCCTCTACACCTTCCCTCACTCCTCTACACCTTCCCTCACTCCTCTACACCTTCCCTCACTCCTCTACACCTTCCCTCACTCCTCTACACCTTCCCTCACTCCTCTACACCTTCCCTCACTCCTCTACACCTTCCCTCACTCCTCTACACCTTCCCTCACTCCTCTACACCTTCCCTCACTCCTCTACACCTTCCCTCACTCCTCTACACCTTCCCTCACTCCTCTACACCTTCCCTCACTCCTCTACACCTTCCCTCACTCCTCTACACCTTCCCTCACTCCTCTACACCTTCCCTCACTCCTCTACACCTTCCCTCACTCCTCTACACCTTCCCTCACTCCTCTACACCTTCCCTCACTCCTCTACACCTTCCCTCACTCCTCTACACCTTCCCTCACTCCTCTACACCTTCCCTCACTCCTCTACACCTTCCCTCACTCCTCTACACCTTCCCTCACTCCTCTACACCTTCCCTCACTCTACACCTTCCCTCACTCCTCTACACCTTCCCTCACTCCTCTACACCTTCCCTCACTCCTCTACACCTTCCCTCACTCCTCTACACCTTCCCTCACTCCTCTACACCTTCCCTCACTCCTCTACACCTTCCCTCACTCCTCTACACCTTCCCTCACTCCTCTACACCTTCCCTCACTCCTCTACACCTTCCCTCACTCCTCTACACCTTCCCTCACTCCTCTACACCTTCCCTCACTCCTCTACACCTTCCCTCACTCCTCTACACCTTCCCTCACTCCTCTACACCTTCCCTCACTCCTCTACACCTTCCCTCACTCCTCTACACCTTCCCTCACTCCTCTACACCTTCCCTCACTCCTCTACACCTTCCCTCACTCCTCTACACCTTCCCTCACTCCTCTACACCTTCCCTCACTCCTCTACACCTTCCCTCACTCCTCTACACCTTCCCTCACTCCTCTACACCTTCCCTCACTCCTCTACACCTTCCCTCACTCCTCTACACCTTCCCTCACTCCTCTACACCTTCCCTCACTCCTCTACACCTTCCCTCACTCCTCTACACCTTCCCTCACTCTACACCTTCCCTCACTCCTCTACACCTTCCCTCACTCCTCTACACCTTCCCTCACTCCTCTACACCTTCCCTCACTCCTCTACACCTTCCCTCACTCCTCTACACCTTCCCTCACTCCTCTACACCTTCCCTCACTCTACACCTTCCCTCACTCCTCTACACCTTCCCTCACTCCTCTACACCTTCCCTCACTCCTCTACACCTTCCCTCACTCCTCTACACCTTCCCTCACTCCTCTACACCTTCCCTCACTCCTCTACACCTTCCCTCACTCCTCTACACCTTCCCTCACTCCTCTACACCTTCCCTCACTCCTCTACACCTTCCCTCACTCCTCTACACCTTCCCTCACTCCTCTACACCTTCCCTCACTCCTCTACACCTTCCCTCACTCCTCTACACCTTCCCTCACTCTACACCTTCCCTCACTCCTCTACACCTTCCCTCACTCCTCTACACCTTCCCTCACTCCTCTACACCTTCCCTCACTCCTCTACACCTTCCCTCACTCCTCTACACCTTCCCTCACTCCTCTACACCTTCCCTCACTCCTCTACACCTTCCCTCACTCTCTACACCTTCCCTCACTCCTCTACACCTTCCCTCACTCCTCTACACCTTCCCTCACTCCTCTACACCTTCCCTCACTCCTCTACACCTTCCCTCACTCCTCTACACCTTCCCTCACTCCTCTACACCTTCCCTCACTCCTCTACACCTTCCCTCACTCCTCTACACCTTCCCTCACTCCTCTACACCTTCCCTCACTCCTCTACACCTTCCCTCACTCCTCTACACCTTCCCTCACTCCTCTACACCTTCCCTCACTCCTCTACACCTTCCCTCACTCCTCTACACCTTCCCTCACTCCTCTACACCTTCCCTCACTCCTCTACACCTTCCCTCACTCCTCTACACCTTCCCTCACTCCTCTACACCTTCCCTCACTCCTCTACACCTTCCCTCACTCCTCTACACCTTCCCTCACTCCTCTACACCTTCCCTCACTCCTCTACACCTTCCTTCACTCCTCTAAACCTTCCCTCACTCCTCTACACCTTCCCTCACTCCTCTACACCTTCCCTCATTCCTCTACACCCTCCCTCACTCCTCTACACCTTCCTTCACTCCTCTACACCTTCCCTCACTCCCAATGCTTGACACTGCATCTGGAGCTGGATGGGTGTGAATGAGTCACTGGGTGTTTTTGAGTCACTGAGGCGTGTACGAGTCACTGGGTGTTTTTGAGTTACTTGGGCGTGTATGAGTCACTGGGGTTTTTTGAGTCACTTGGGCGTGTATGAGTCACTGGGTGTTTTTGAGTCACTTGGGCGTGTATGAGTCACTGGGTGTTTTTGAGTCACTGGGGCGTGTATGAGTCACTGAGTATTCCTGGGTCAGGTGAGCATGTATGAGTCACCTGACATTTCAGAGTCTGGTGGACGTGCTAGAGTTAACTCGTGTTTCTGAGTCACTCGAGCGTGTCAGTTAGCTGGTGTTCTTGTGGGCGGGGCAGTCAGGTGGGTGTGGTAGTGCCAGTTGGGCGTGGCAGCAGGTGAGCGTGTCAGAATGTTAGATGGGCGTGGGATCAGGCAGGCGCGGCAGAGTCAGGTAGGCTTATGATTGTCAAATGGACGTGTCAGAGTCAGGTAGGTGTGGCAGGGTCAGGTGGGCGTGGCAGCAGGTAGGTGTGGCAGGGTCAGGTGGGCGTGGCAGCAGGTAGGTGTGGCAGGGTCAGGTGGGCGTGGCAGCAGGTAGGTGTGGCAGGGTCAGGTGGACGTGGCAGCAGGTAGTTGTGGCAGGGTCAGGTGGGCGTGGCAGCAGGTAGGTGTGGCAGGGTCAGGTGGGCGTGGCAGCAGGTAGGCGTGGCAGGGTCAGGTGGGCGTGGCAGCAGGTAGGCGTGGCAGGGTCAGGTGGGCGTGGCTGCAGGTAGGCGTGGCAGGGTCAGGTGGGCGTGGCTGCAGGTAGGTGTGGCAGGGTCAGGTGGGTGTGGCAGGGTCAGGTGGGCGTGGCAGCAGGTTGTCTTTAGAAAAAAAATTGACGATACAAAGCAAACAAAACAAGAGACGAAGAGCAATGTAAACAAACACTCGTGCGTCTCAGTGAGGGAACTGTTGAGGAGAAATGAGAAGCAGATGAATATAAACAAAGAGAGAGAGAGAGAGAGAGAGAGAGAGAGAGAGAGAGAGAGACTTCACTCACACAAATAGCAGCATATGAACACAGTACCTCCCAGCCTCGCCAATCTACACACACACATATTCATTGCCGATGCTGCTGGCATTATCTCTTGATCGATAAGACCGAAATGCCAGGCGACTGACCCATCCTCGCTGACGTCACCACCTACCTGCCCTCTCTCCACACCCCACCACACAGGTACGCCACCCCTTTCCCCTCCAGGACCACCCAAGCACCCAACCAGATAATCTATCCCCACGCCGCCCTTTCCACCACCTAATAATCCACGCTACACCCTCCCATCATTCAGGCATTCCACCCTTCTCCACCTGCACCACCCAGGCATTCCACCTTTCTCCACCTACACCACCCAGGCAGTCCACCCTTCTCCACCTACACAACCCAGGCAGATCATCTTCCTCCACCTACACCACCCAGGCAGTTCATCTTCCTCCACCTCCAACACCCAGGCAGTCCACCCTCCTTCACCTCCAACACCCAGGCAGTCCACCCTCCTTCACCTCCACCACCCAGGCAGGCAGTCGATTCTGTTTCGTCTCCACCACCCAGGCAGTCCACCCTCCTTCACCTCCAACACCCAGGCAGTCCACCCTCCTTCACCTCCAACACCCAGGCAGTCCACCCTCCTTCACCTCCACCACCCAGGCAGGCAGTCGATTCTGTTTCGTCTCCACCACCTAAGCAGTCCACACTCCTTATATTACCACCCGAACATATGTGTGTGTGTGTGAATGGGTGGGTGGGCGGGCGGGCGGGCGGGACTGAGGACCTGTGGTGTAATGGTCGGTATGCTCTCCTCGTAAGGAAACAGACCCGGGTTCGATCCCCGGGAGGTGAAACTATGGGCAAGTTTCTTTACGCCATTTGCCTCTGTCTACCCAGCAATAGTTGGGAACCTGGATGTTAATCGATTTGTAGATCGTGTTCAGGGGTAATGGTTAGCCAGTGCAGTTGGCGAGTTGTCCGGTCTTCTCGGACTTTTCCTTGACACTGGGTCATGCAGCTCGTTAACTCAGGGTGTGGTTGTTGTGTTGGCGACAGCTTCTACACCTTAAACAAATTCACGCCGAGGTGGCCCTTGGGCCGGCCATCCTCGTTACACGAGGGGCAACCATTATATGTTCGTGATGGTGTTTTGTGTGTTTGTGATGGTGTTTTATGTGTTTGTGATGGTGTTTGTGTGTTTGTGATGGTGTTTTATGTGTTTGTGATGGTGTTTTATGTGTTTGTGATGGTGTTTTGTATTTGTGATGGTGTTTTATGTGTTTGTGATGATGTTTGGTGTTTGTGATGGTGTTTTGTGTTTGTGATGTGTTTGTGTTTGTGATGGGTTTTATGTGTTTGTGATGGTGTTTTGTTTGTGATGGTGTTTTATGTGTTTGTGATGGTGTTTGTGTTTGTGATGGTGTTTATGTGTTTGTGATGATGTTTGGTGTTTGTGATGGTGTTTTATGTGTTTGTGATGATGTTTTGTGATGTGTTGTGTTGTGATGGTGTTTTGTGTGTTTGTGATGGTGTTTGTGTGTTTGTGATGGTGTTTTATGTGTTTGTGATGGTGTTTTATGTGTTTGTGATGGTGTTTTATGTGTTTGTGATGGTGTGTTTGTGATGGTGTTTGTGTTGTGATGTGTTTTTTGTGTTTGTGATGGTGTTTTGTGTGTTTGTGATGGTGTTTTATGTGTTTGTGATGGTGTTTTATGTGTGTTTGTGATGGTGTTTTATGTGTGTTTTTGATGGTGTTTTGTGTTTGTGGTGTTTTGTGTTTGTATGGTGTTTTGTGTGTTTGTGATGGTGTTTTGTGTGTTTGTGATGGTGTTTGTGGTGTTTGTGTGGTGTGTGTGTTTGTGATGGTGTTTTGTGTGTGTGGTGGTGTTTTGTGTGTTTGTGATGGTGTTTGTGTGTTTGTGATGTGTTTGTGTTTGAGATGGTGTTTTATGTGTTTGTGATGGTGTTTTATTTTTTTGTGTTGGTGTTTTTTGTTTGTGATGGTGTTTTATGTGTTTGTGATGGTGTTTTATGTGTTTGTGATGGTGTTTGTGTGTTTGTGATGGTGTTTGTGTGTTTGTGATGGTGTTTATGTGTTTGTGATGGTGTTTTATGTGTTTGTGATGGTTTTTGTGTGTTTGTGATGGTGTTTTGTGTTGTGATGGTGTTTTGTGTGTTTGTGATGGTGTTTTGTGTTTGTGTGGTGTTTTGTGTGTTTGTGATGGTGTTTGTGTGATGGTGTTTTTGTGTTTGTGATGGTGTTTTATGTGTTTGTGATGGTGTTTGTGTTGTGATGGTGTTTGTGTTGTGATGGTGTTTTGTGTTTGTGATGGTGTTTTATGTGTTTGTGATGGTGTTTTGTGTGTTTGTGATGGTGTTTTGTGTGTTTGTGATGGTTTTGTGTTTGGTGGTGTTTGTGTGTTTGTGATGGTGTTTTGTGTGTTTGTGATGGTGTTTTGTGTTTGTGGGTGTGTGTTTGGATGGTGTTTTGTGTGTTTGTGATGGTGTTTGTGTGGTGTTGTGTGTTTGTGATGGTTTTGTGTTTGTGATGGTGTTTTGTGTTGTGATGGTGTTTTGTGTATTTGTGATGGTGTTTTGTGTTTGTGATGGTGTTTGTTTGTGGTGTTTATGTGTTTGTGATGGTGTTTGTGTGTTTGTGTTGGTGTTTGTGTGTTTGTGATGGTGTTTTATGTGTTTGTGATGGTGTTTTATGTGTTTGTGATGGTGTTTTATGTGTTTGTGATGGTGTTTTATGTGTTTGTGCTCACTATTCTGTTTTGCTTTTTGTGATTATCGGGGACTGAATAATCGTAAATACCGATTAGCCGATAATGTGATTCTTGTGTGTGTGTGTGTGTGTGTGTGTGTGTGTGTCATGCATGTTTTATTGTAGTGGAGCGGCAGACAGGCAGCATCTAAATGAGGAGAGAAGGGCGAGGTGAGAAGGGGGAAGAAGAGGTGATTAGGGAGGGGTGGAGTGAGGAGAAAAGGTGCGAAGTAGGAATATAAATGGAAGTCAGGGTTAAACAAAGGTGATATAACAAAGGTACTTAAACTATCCAACGAGGAACGAAGTCGTAGCGATGGTTTTAAACTAGATAGATTTAGATTTAGGCACGAGATAGGTAAACATTGGCTTGTAAATAGAGTTAGTGGATGAGTGGAATAAGTTACCAAACATTAACTCGAACACGCTGGGTAGCTTCAAATATATGTTGGGTGGTATATTCTTATGTTCTTGTGTTAAGTAAGTTCGGAAGGGTGAGGTGAGACGAGGTAAGGCAGGAAGAATGGTGAGGTAACGTTAGGAGGTATGAGGTGGGAGGAGTGGAGTGACCTGGAGTGACGACTGTGGTTGTGTGTCGCCTCCGTCCTCACCTGCCACCAGCCGTCACTTATAAACCGGCACAGCGTCACACTCACCGTTACGTAAACACACACACACACACAGTTTCCCTCGGCAGCCCTGGGGGGAGGAGGAGGAGGGGGGGGGGAGAGGGGAATTCATCAGCTGGAGCGTGGACAGTGTCACCTTGACCTCACTTGTAAAGCTGACGTACATACTTACATGACCTGACCAGAGGTTATGTTAGGTTTGGTCAGGTTAGGTCATTAGGTGGATCGGGCTGTGGTGATCCGTCTCAGGTACTAATCAATCTCAGGAACCATCCAATCTCAGTCACCACCCAATCTCAGTCACCACCTAATCTCAGTCACCATCCAATCTCAGTCACCATCCAATCTCAGTCACCACCTAATCTCGGTTACCATCCAATCTCAGTCACCATCCAATCTCAGTCACCATCCAATCTCAGTCACCACCCAATCTCAGTCACCACCCAATCTCGGTCACCATCCAATCTCGGTCACCATCCAATCTCGGTCACCATCCAATCTCGGTCACCATCTAATCTCGGTCACCATCCAATCTCAGTCACCAGCCAATCTCAGTCACCACCTAATCTCGGTCACCACCTAATCTCGGTCACCATCCAATCTCGGTCACCATCTAATCTCGGTCACCATCCACTCTCAGTCACCACCCAATCTCAGTCACCACCCAATCTCAGGTGCATGCCAAAGTGAATGCCCAGGAGTCTACCACGCTCGCTCCTGTCTCTGTAACCCAGATTATGATATATTAAATTGTGTACACACAGGCAACACGCACGCGTAAACACACACACACACACACGTACGTTGCTGATGTCAGAGATGGGAGGGAGAGCGTGGCCCTGGTAGGCAGGTAGGCAGGCAGGCATGAGTCACGTCAGGAAGGTGTCAGTGTCCTATCACCTGAGAATTACTTGGTCACCTGCTGCTCGCATGCGTGTGTATGTATGCACGTATGTATGTGTACGTGTGTATGCATGTGTACGTGTGCATATCTACGTGTGTGTGTGTGTTTGCGTGTGCACTTCAATATATGTATGTGTGTGTGTACATATGTACAACTATCTGTGCATACTTTATGGGAAACAATATGTGACCATGGACGATAGATTTTGGTATATGAGGGCTGTCACTAGTCACACGTACAATTTCGGAGCATATCGACTCCCACCTGCACAGATAGTTGTTTTAGCTACTGTACGTGTGTGTGTAATAATAATAATAATAATTAACGGTTTATTGAAAGAGCTTGGCACCCAGAAGGCTGAAAATATACAATTACATATTTGGGGAATGGGTTTCGAATTATAAATAATATACAAGTAACATAAGTGATACAAATAAGATATATAATAACTAGATGGGGAAAAGCTCAAACTACAGTGTGTGTGTTTTGTGAAGAATGATAAAAAGGAGAGAACGAGAGAAATGTAGAAGGAACGATAAAACAAGATACATCCACATCAATACAGTTATCCCCCTCCCCTTCTCCTCCACCCCCACTCCTTCTCCCCCCCTCGCCTCGCCCCCCCACTCCTTCTCCCCCCCCTCGCCCCCACCTCCACTCCTTCTCCCCCCCTCGCCCCCACCCCCACTCCTTCTCCCCCCTCGCCCCCACCCCTCTCCCCTTTCCCCCACCCCTCTCCCCTCACCAACACATCAGCGGTGGTCTGTAAAAGGTGATCCGGTTAAGTTAATATTTACCTTCGGCTATACTGGGCGGTCGGATATGTGACCCTCTGGTTAACTCCTCTGCCAACAACACAATCGTGGACGAGCTGATGCTATGATGGTATGTGAGATCATCCTGTGTAGCTGTAAGGGGTAGTGGGCGTGAGGGGTAGTGGGCGTGAGGGGTGGTGGGCGTGAGGGGTAGTGGGTGAGGGGCGTGAGGGGTAGTGGGCGTGAGGGGTAGTGGGCGTGAGGGATAGTCGGCGTGAGGGGTAGTGGGCGTGAGGGGTGATGGGCGTGAGGGGTGGTGGGCGTGAGGGTTAGTGGGCGTGAGGGGTAGTGGGCGTGAGGGGTAGTGAGGGGTAGTGGGCGTGAGGGGTAGTGGGCGTGAGGGGTGGTGGGCGTGAGGGGTGGTGGGCTTGAGGGGTAGTGGGCGTGAGGGGTAGTGGGCGTGAGGGATAGTGGGCGTGGTGATGGCGGGACGTAACCACTCCCTCTAATGAACACAGCATAGAGCTCCTGGCCATGACTATTGTGTGTGATATTGTCTCTCTCTCTCTCACACACACATACCTAGTGTGAAGACTGAATATCGGGTCGACATTTAAGGTGGGTGTTTTAAAGTTCACCAAGAGGAACAGATAATGAATGAGTAATGCTGTCGTCGTACTGTGTGAAGTGTTTAGGGGCACTAGTTTATTTGTGGTTCAGGTGCATCTTAAACAACCTAGCTTAATTCACCTGATGATTAAAAACACTAACGCTAACCTATCCTTATCTAACCTAACCTAACTTAACCTAACCTAACCTTCCCTAACCTAACTTAAACCAACCTAACTTATAGCGAAATTTCGTTGTGGTCGGCTTTTTTCGCTCAATGAGTGAATCCGTTTTTGAACCTAACATAAGTAATATAATATAATATAACAAGTGCACCAGTTACCAGACGTCCTCAACAACCGCTTAAGTGTTTGCTCCGTCTTAAGTTTTCTCATTAATATGTATAATAGAACTTTCTCACTTTTTAATCTTATTCTTTAAGTAAATAAATCTGCATATAATGAATAATTAATCCCGTGACTTTTAAATACTTCGCCATCTTGATGAGTTTATACCTGTTCTTTGTTTCTTACCCCTGTTGGCCACGTGGTCTGATTACTCTCGTCTGTCTGCCTAAGCTATGGACATTAAAGAGTTACTGCAGATCAGATAGTCCTTCCACACACACACACACACACACACCTATATATAAACCTATATTTTCCTCGGTTGAGTTGGGTCAGGTCCAGGACACGCGGCGTAAATACTGTGTCCATAATATAAATCGAGATGGGTGTAAATCTGTGCTTAAAATATTAATACTAATAATTATATTATCATAATTATATATTGAAGGTTATTGACCAATACAGTAGCCACAAGTTGAAAATATACACATGACCTAAGTGGTATATATAATACACAGTGACAGGGGAAGATGGTCGTTGAACAGGACTTTCAACTTGGTTGTTGTACAAATGGGAGAATGGTTAAGGAGTAAATACACAAGTTATATACGAGTTGTTGATAATTTTTACATCGGCTGGATTGGGCTGCTTTTGTAGTGAGCAGTACGGGGTCGTATGGGCTGGATGTGGTTGTGGTAACAGGCGAGGGTGGTGTAGTAGCTTTGTCCCAAACAGACAGATAATGTCACGATGGTGATTAGAGAGAGCTGGGAGGACCAGTGTACTCAGCGTCCCTCGATATGTGGAGGTAAGAGTGGAGAAAATGGTCTTGCACGCTCTCTTTTGCACTCGCTGTGAAGCAGTTGAGGAAGAATACCAGGCAGGAGAAGCAGAGGTGAATTTAGGATGTATGAACTTTGTTTAAGTATTCATGAGCTCAGACGCAGAAAATTCAAGGGATTGAGACGATGGAGGATGTGGAGACGATTGCTGGAAGATCTGACAGTTGCACTGACGTGTGATTTCAAGCTCACTTTGTCATCTACTGCATAATGACGCCCGAGGAACTTGGTGGAATTCACAACCTGGAGAGTGTTGGGGCCCATTGAAATAAGGGAGGTGGGATATGGTCGAAGTAGAAGGTAAAATGAAAAAAACAAACATGATCTTGTTGTGGTTGGTGGTGATATATTTGGCTGTGGGTCAATCTTGGAGACTGTTCAGTTATGTTCTGGAGGGCGCTGAAGTCGGGAGCCGAGTTCTTCACACTGATGTCAAAGGGGAGTCGTTGACATATTTCCAGCGAGCAGTAGTATCTTTCAGGGTATCGTTGATAAGGATGAGGAAGCAGAGCGGTCTCATCCAAGTACCTTGGGGGACGCCACAGGTAAGTGATTGAAAGGTGGAGACAGCCCCTTGGAATCGTACAGTCTGGCGTCGGTCACTAAGGAAATCTGTTAGTCTTGGAATAAGCCAAACCCGAGGTCATTGGTTTTGTTGATACTATATTGTGCCTGACTAAGTTGAACTCTTGGGTGAAGTTTATGAAGGTGAGTCACAGATGTCAAACATTTCTGCAGGTTTCAGTAGATTAAATTTAGAAAGCTGACAAAACGATGGGTGGTGGAGAGGGTCTTTATATTGTCGAATTGTTGAGGATCTATGGCGCCTGCAATGTATGTTAGCATACACCCAGTCAAATACTAAACCCTCACAGATTTGGCTGAGTGATGGCAATGGGTCGTAACTCGTTTAACGATTGTGGTTTCGTTGACTTGGGGACTGGTGACACATACGGGGTCTTCCAGTCAGCTGAGACTTTAGCTTGGGTGAGGGAGCATTGATGATGGAACAGGGTTTAGCTAGTTCCGGGGATAACTCATTGTAGAGCTTCGTTGGTAGGTACTAGAAGTGGTGGAGGTCTTTATCTTGAGTTTGTCTAATCATCTGATGATTTCAAATTCTTGTACTGTAAGTGGGGGGTTGGTAGGTAAGCTGGGAGACAGATCGTCAATCTGGGGGAGCGTTTGGCATAAAGTTGCAGAATGATCATTAGCTTGTTCAGCTGCGTCACCATTGATGAGATGGCTGAGGAAGGAGAGGGTATGCGTTTTATTGTTTAAACCACGGAGTTTCTTGAGCTTACTGTACCACTGAATGATGTTGGACTGCTTCAGGTGTTAAAGCTTGGTTAGGATGCAATGCGAATTTCGCGGTGACTTTGTTATGAAGAGTCCTGGAGCGGTTGTTGTCGCTGAGTTAAAAGGCGCTGTCTCTCTGCTGCATAAGTCTTTTGATCCGAGGTGTGATCCAGGGTAAGTCAGCTGGGTGTGATCTGACGAACTTCTCAGGGAAGAAGTGATGGTGAGCTTCCGTGGTGATGTTGATGAATTTGTCCAGTTGGTTTTCACGTCACCCTACCACATGATACTTCAGTCTACGGATTACTGAACTATCGACTGTTCGAAAGGACGCATTGCTGAATTCAATAACTGGCCTGTAGATATGCGTGTGCATGTTTGTGCGTGCCGTGCGTGTACACCTTGACAACCTTTACACCTGGTAGGTCACAAGGGCGGATATTAATACCAATGTTTTATATTCTTGTTACAATAAGCATCATCAGTTAGATCATCGGTCCAGTGTGTTGAGCTGGAAGCTGCTGGTGTACAACACATAAGAGTGATGTAATAATGTGGGACAGTGATAAATGCTTCCACCATTGTGCTGATGGGACCCAACACGATATTACCTATATTGGGACATTCCTAGAGCACCTGGGTGTGGCCAAGCCTTGGGTGTGTGGCCCAGGCTCTCGTGGTGTTGTCAAATTCCAGTGTGTTAGACAGGTTCTGGAATATGGGCAGGGCTCTGTGATGTGGCCAGGTCTTGGGTGTGGCCATGCTTTGGAGATGGCCAAGCTTTGGAGTATGGTAGGCTAGGCCATGGTCAGGAGCTTCTCTGGTGTCGGTCAGACCTTTAGGGTAGTAGCCAAGCTCTGGTGCGGAGGCTGTGGCTTAGCCACCAGCCATTAGGGTGTGGTCCAAGCTCTGGCGCTAAAGGTGTGGGTCAGGTTCCGGTGTTGAAGGGTGGCCAGACTCTGTTGTATAGGTGTGGCCAGGCCCTGTTTTGAAGGCGTAGTCAGAATCTAATGTTGAGGTGGGTGCCGTCTTTGTGCTAAAGATGTGGCCCAGGGCTTTGGTGGTGAAGGTGTGGCCAGCACTTTGTTGTTAAAGGTGTAGCCAGAATCTAGTTGTTGAATGTGTAGACAGTCTTGGTGTGAGGTGTGGCCAGAAAGCTAAGTTGAAGGTGTCAGCCAGTCCTCTGGTGTTGCAGGTGTGGCTAAGCTCTGGTGTTGAAGGTGTGGCCAGGCTTTGGTGTTGAAGGTGTGGCCAGTCTCTCGGTGCTGAAGGTGTGGGAAAGGCTTGATGTGAAGGTGTGCCAGTTCTCTGAGTGCTGAAGGTGTGGCAGGCTTTGGTGTGAAGGTGAAGCCTAGTACGACCAAATCTTAGAGCATGAGTCTCTACGGGTCGTGTGGCCAGTTAATGGCAACAAGAGTAAGGTCTTTTATGTACCAACGGGACGTGACCAGGTATTACTGCCAAGTCATCCTCTAAGGGGACTGGCCCACATATATTGCAAACACATGGCCAGGTCCAGGTAAGTTTGAAGGTCAGGGACTGATGATGGGTCAGGGTGTGATGGGGAGGGCCAGGTCATAAGTGTTGATGGGGAGGTCAAGTCATGGATGTTGATGGGGAGGTCAGGTCATGGATGTTGATGGGGAGGTCAGGTCATGGATGTTGATGGAGAGGTCAGGTCATGGATGTTGATGGGAAGGTCAGGTCATGGATGTTGATGGGAAGGTCAGGTCATGGATGTTGATGGGGAGGTCAGGTCATGGGTGTTGATGGGGAGGTCAGGTCATAAGTGTTGATGGGGAGGTCAGGTCATGGGTGTTGATGGGGAGGTCAGGTCATGGATGTTGATGGGGAGGTCAGGTCATAAGTGTTGATGGGGAGGTCAAGTCATGGATGTTGATGGGGAGGTCAGGTCATGGATGTTGATGGGAAGGTCAGGTCATGGATGTTGATGGGGAGGTCAGGTCATGGATGTTGATGGGGAGGTCAGGTCATGGATGTTGATGGGGATGTCAAGTCATGGATGTTGATGGGGAGGTCAGGTCATGGATGTTGATGGGAAGGTCAGGTCATGAGTGTTGATGGGGAGGTCAGGTCATGGGTGTTGATGGGGAGGTCAGGTCATGAGTGTTGATGGGGAGGTCAGGTCATGGATGTTGATGTCAAGTCATGGATGTTGATGGGGAGGTCAGGTCATGGATATTGATGGGAAGGTCAGGTCATGAGTGTTGATGGGGAGGTCAGGTCATGGATGTTGATGGGAAGGTCAGGTCATGGATGTTGATGGGGAGGTCAGGTCATGGGTGTTGATGGGGAGGTCAGGTCATGAGTGTTGGTGGGGAAGGTCAAGTCATGGATGTTGATGGGGAGGTCAGGTCATGGATGTTGATGGGAAGGTCAGGTCATGGATGTTGATGGGGAGGTCAGGTCATGGGTGTTGATGGGGAGGTCAGGTCATGTATGTTGATGGGGAGGTCAGGTCATGGGTGTTGATGGGGAGGTCAGGTAATGGATGTTGATGGGGAGGTCAGGTCATGGGTGTTGATGGGGAGGTCAGGTCATGAGTGTTGGTGGGGAAGGTCGGGTCATGGATGTTGATGGGTAGGTTCGGTCATGGATGTTGATGGGGAGGTCAGGTCATGAGTGTTGGTGGGGAAGGTCGGGTCGTGGATGTTGATGGGTAGGTTCGGTCATGGATGTTGATGGGGAGGTCAGGTCATGGATGTTGATGGGGAGGTCAGGTCATGAATGTTGATGGGAAGGTCAGGTCGTGAGTGTTGGTGGGGAAGGTCGGGTCATGGATGTTGATGGGGAAGTCAGGTCATGGGTGTTGATGGGGAGGTCAAGTCATGGATGTTGATGGGAAGGTCAGGTCATGGATGTTGATGGGGAGGTCCGGTCATGGGTGTTGATGGGGAGGTCAGGTCATGGGTGTTGATGGGGAGGTCAGGTCATGGATGTTGATGGGGAGGTCAGGTCATTGGTGTTGATGGGGAGGTCAGGTCATGGATGTTGATGGGGAGGTCAGGTCATTGGTGTTGATGGGGAGGTCAGGTCATGGATGTTGATGGGGAGGTCAGGTCATGGGTGTTGATGGGGAGGTCAGGTCATGAGTGTTGATGGGGAGGTCAGGTCATGAGTGTTGATGGGGAGGTCAGGTCATGGGTGTTGATGGGGAGGTCAGGTCATGGATGTTGATGGGGAGGTCAGGTCATGGGTGTTGATGGGGAGGTCAGGTCATGGATGTTGATGGGGAGGTCAGGTCATGGGTGTTGATGGGGAGGTCAGGTCATGAGTGTTGATGGGAAGGTCAGGTCATGGATGTTGATGGGAAGGTCAGGTCATGGATGTTGATGGGGAGGCCCGGTCATGGGTGTTGATGGGGAGGTCAGGTCATGGATGTTGATGGGAAGGTCAGGTCATGGATGTTGATGGGAAGGTCAGGTCATGAGTGTTGATGGGGAGGTCAGGTCATGGGTGTTGATGGGGAGGTCAGGTCATGTATGTTGATGGGGAGGTCAGGTCATGGGTGTTGATGGGGAGGTCAGGTAATGGATGTTGATGGGGAGGTCAGGTCATGGGTGTTGATGGGGAGGTCAGGTCATGAGTGTTGGTGGGGAAGGTCGGGTCATGGATGTTGATGGGTAGGTTCGGTCATGGATGTTGATGGGGAGGTCAGGTCATGAGTGTTGGTGGGGAAGGTCGGGTCGTGGATGTTGATGGGTAGGTTCGGTCATGGATGTTGATGGGGAGGTCAGGTCATGGATGTTGATGGGGAGGTCAGGTTATGAATGTTGATGGGAAGGTCAGGTCGTGAGTGTTGGTGGGGAAGGTCGGGTCATGGATGTTGATGGGGAAGTCAGGTCATGGGTGTTGATGGGGAGGTCAAGTCATGGATGTTGATGGGAAGGTCAGGTCATGGATGTTGATGGGGAGGTCCGGTCATGGGTGTTGATGGGGAGGTCAGGTCATGAGTGTTGGTGGGGAAGGTCGGGTCATGGATGTTGATGGGGAGGTCAGGTCTTGGGTGTTGATGGGGAGGTCAGGTCATGGATGTTGATGGGGAGGTCAGGTCATTGGTGTTGATGGGGAGGTCAGGTCATGGATGTTGATGGGGAGGTCAGGTCATGGGTGTTGGTGGGGAGGTCAGGTCATGAGTGTTGGTGGGGAGGTCAGGTCATGAGTGTTGGTGGGGAGGTCAGGTCATGGGTGTTGATGGGGAGGTCAGGTCATGGATGTTGATGGGGAGGTCAGGTCATGGGTGTTGATGGGGAGGTCAGGTCATGGATGTTGATGGGGAGGTCAGGTCATGGGTGTTGATGGGGAGGTCAGGTCATGAGTGTTGGTGGGGAAGGTCGGGTCATGGATGTTGATGGGAAGGTCAGGTCATGGATGTTGATGGGGAGGCCCGGTCATGGGTGTTGATGGGGAGGTCAGGTCATGGATGTTGATGGGAAGGTCAGGTCATGGATGTTGATGGGAAGGTCAGGTCATGAGTGTTGATGGGGAGGTCAGGTCATGGGCGTTGATGGGAACTCTCTCTCTCTCTCTCTCTCTCTCTCTCCTTGTTCCCCGTCATACAGTTGTTGCTCCTTTCCTCCATTCATCATCCCCCCTCCTTCACCTTACCGTCTCCCCCCCCTTCCCTCACCTTACCCCCTTCCCCTCAACTTACCGCCTTTCTCCCCAACTTACCCCCTTCCCCTCACCCCTCCTCTCCCCCCCCCCCCCTCGAGCAGGCAACTTTATTGATCCAGGCAGGAAAATAAGGCCCCCGGCCCTCTGCAATACGGAACTCTGGCCTCAACTTCTTGTGGGCAAACCTTATGTTAAATACCAGCCATCTTGATCTATTGTTATGACGATGATAAACTCTCTCTCTCTCTCTCTCTCTCTCTCTCTCTCTCTCTCTCTCTCTCTCTCTCTCTCTCTCTCTCTCTCTCTCTCTCTCTTCTATATCATACATGTGTGCTATAGTCAACATTCACTCCGCATCAATTTTCGGAAACAAAGTATATTTCATGATGACTTATATTATTGAATATACTCGTATATCAAAATATTTTTCCGTTATACCTGATATATTTCGCGTCGGGTGTTAAGTTCTTATTTATTGGAAGTATTTAACGGTTTGTCAGGTTTAAGGGAATATATATTTATTTTTTATTTTTAGGGAATATATTGCATGATTTGTTTGTATTGTTGGATATATTTCCTATGTGTGTTAATGAATATACTCCAAGACTCTTTGTACTCTTTATAGTTAATAGATTTGAAGAGTTTTGTTATAGTGAATACATGGAAAAATATTATCGTGATCCCAACTATACTTTAGTCCCGGGAGGCGATGTTTCCCCGGGTTAGAGTATGGTAACCGGAGTTAAATGGGAGACCACTACAATAACTGATCCCAAACACCAAAGGGCTGTTAGTATCAAGTAGTTCTGTGTTGAGGTAACTTTATGGTATATAAGGGCAAGTAGTTCATGTATGTTTTTCTTATATGGATTAAGTTATATGAATGGAGAATGGTACTACAATAATTTATGGTATAATTATAGTATAAATATCCATACAGGCGTCATAAATAAATTACTATGTATACCTGAAGAGTTCAATGGTAGGATATAAAGAACTAGCAACGTATATACTTCTAAAGGAGAACCTATATTATCACACAGGTTATCTTATCTACCTAATAGGGCCTCCAGTAAGACCTACCTCCCTAACCTGACACAGATTCTAGTATACCACCTGGGCGGGCACTGGAGGGACGCGTGTTCTCCACCAGGTCGGAACCAGAGAGAATGAGACCAGCCAAGAGTGATTCCCGCACATGCGTCGATTGATAATGTATACATCACAAATTCAAATTCAAAACATTTATTGACAATTATGCCCAAAACTAGTCTTAACAAGAGATCTTTAACATTCTACTAATCATAAATCAGATATGTATACAACAAATAGATATGCATAAAATCTACAATCTTATGTTAAAGTTATATAATTTTTTCGTAATATTCTTAACCATATTTTTGTTTATTAAATAACAAACCATCTCTGTAATATCAGTAATACCATCACCCCTAAATTCTGATGAACAGTTACATTCCATAATATAATGATATAATGTATGGGACTTTACATAGCCACACGGTTTATAAGGAATGCCATCAGTTCCTTTAATACATTGCCAATAATATTTGTATCCAAAGCGTAGTCTCATCACAAATGTATCATACTTAACCGAAGCCTTACCAAAAGTAGAACTTGCAGAATTCAAAACTCGAACATAGTGTTTCAAACTACTACTGCCGTTGGTCAAAATTTTCCCAATATTGTCCATTTCCCATTGCTGTCGGATTTTTACCATTCCAGATTTTATTCTTTTAATACCCAAAATACAATCATATTCTACAATTTCTTTGCCACACCTTTGCTTAGACAAATCATCAGCAACCTCATTCATATAAATACCTTATACTTCACAACAATTACTTACTAGAAAACCTATCCACTTATAATAATAATAATAATAATAATAATAATAATAATAATAATAATAAAGTATTGCAGGATGTCGCTACACATTTAATACTAAGACAATAAACGTTCTAACGTACTAAATACAGTACCCAGCCCAACCCTGGGTACTAAGGCTATCACAGCCACGGGACAAAATTACGTTAAAGATTGTAATAAAAGACATTTTGTACATTGTCTATTTCCAGAATGTTTTTACTGAAGTAAAAGATTTTTTCTTATTAAAACGTTTCAAAATATTTTATAATAGTCAGTATAATTCATGACCTTTTTTGTTACACTTAACATTTTTCGTGAGTTTTTTCAATATAGGGAATATCTTTCATGGCTATTTTATAGTGAATATATATATATATATATATATATATATATATATATATATATATATATATATATATATATATATATATATATATATATATATATCATGAACATTTTCGTTTAGAGTGATTATTTTGCATGAGCCTTTTATAGTGAGTATATTTTATGGCTTATTAGTGATACTATCACATACTACTCTCTGTTATACTTGATATAAATTCATAATTCCTTTAGCTATAATAAATATATCATAAGATTTCCTTATATAGAGTGCGGCTATATTGTGTATATTTCAAGACTTTTTGTTGTTGTGAATATATATTTCGAGTCTTTTCTCTTTGGGTGAATTTTATCTTTTTATTACAATTAATATAGTTCAAGACTTATCATATAGTGAATACATTTCATTATTTATTTTAGTGAATATAGGTAATTTTATTTCCTTAGTATGTTTTCATTTTTTCTACAGTAGACATATGGTTTTTTCCTGTGGTGAATATATATCATAACTGTTAATTATACTGAGTCTATTTTATATCCCACATTTGCTAATTTTATTATATTTTTGTACCTCCTTTAAGTATACTGAATATATTTCATTAATTTATTTTTTAAACATAAAATATTTCTAATTGTTTCTGGTTTACTGTGCTATTTAATGGTGAAATTTGATAGACTAAATATATTTACCCCAAAAAATTGGAATTGATATATTTCTTGATCTGGTATAACGAGAACTGAAGTACAGGAAGGCGGTATTACAAGCATAGGTCATTTATAGATGAACTATACTGTCTCAAACCCGCCGTCCACTACCGAGCTAGATGTGTCAGTTTTATATAGCGTTTTATTTTATTTTCCTATACTCTCTCTCTCACCCCATTCCTAGGATCTGGTCACCCCATTCCTAGGATCTGGTCACCCCATTCCTAGGGTCTGGTCACCCCATTCCTAGGATCTGGTCACACGTAAAACACTTTATATCGTTGGCGGCGTCGATAAAAACTGAAGGTTGATTCCATTTGTATAATACGCCAGCTGTCTCAACACTGTCTGTGAATTAAATAACTGTTGTTTAGTCGGTCTAGAGAGATGTTTGTGTGTCTCTTTATAATGGAAACCTAGCCTGACCTGACCTGACCTAACCTGACCTGACCTAATCTAACCTGACCTAATCTGACCTGACCTAATCTAACCTGACCTAACCTGACCTGACCTAATCTAACCTGACCTAACCTAATCTAACCTGAGCTAACTTTACCTGACCTGACCTGACCTGACCGATCCTACTCTACCCTAACCTAACCTAATATTATCTAACCTAACCTACTCTACTCTCTCCTAAACTGCCGTACCTTAAGCTAAGTTAAGCTAAGCTAACCCAAGCTAACCCTACCCTACCCAACCCAACCCAACCCTACCCAACCCAACCCAACCCTACCCTACCCAACCTGAGCCTAACTTAATCCACTATAATTTCACTGGGTTTTGGTTAGGCTAAGCTATTTATGGATAGGTTAGGTTAGGTTAGCCTTGAGCTGAAATAACTTTGGGCTAATCTTGAGGTAATCCTTAAATTGTCATAATTACAGAGACAACTACATTTTTTTATTGGTGTGTGTGTGTGTGTGTGTGTGTGTGTGTGTGTGTGATTGATAATAATAATAATAATAATAATAATTGACGGTTTATTGAAAAAATTGTGCAGCCCGAAGGCTGAAAATATACATTGGACATAAATGACTTATTACATACATTGGTGGTTTAACAGAAGCCTTCATTAGAGAAAGGTGAAGGAACATACAGTGAACATACAGATTAATGTAGGTGTTGAACAGCAAACTCGTAGTGTAGTAACTCCCTCCCAGATGGTGTTAGGAGGAACTCACGTGGTGTAGTAGTTCCTTCAGATGGTGTTATGAGCGGCCTCACGTGGTGTAGTAATTCCCTCGCAGATGGTGTTATGAGGGGCCTCACGTGGTGTAGTAATTCCCTCACAGATGGTGTTATGAGGGACCTCACGTGGTGTAGTAATTACCTCACAGATGGTGTTATGAGGGGCCTCACGTGGTGTAGTAACTCCCTCACAGATGGTGTTATGAGGGACCTCACGTGGTGTAGTAATTACCTCACAGATGGTGTGATGAGGGACTTGACGTGGTGTAGTAATTCCCTCACATATGGTGTTATGAGGGACATGTGGTGTAGTAATTCCCTCACAGATGGTGTTATATGAGTGAGGTTTGGTCTTAGGCCTTCCTATCGTAGACGGATTAACACATCGCTGGTTGTTGTTGGGTCTCACTGGCCGTTATCACTGGGTACCTGGGACCTCACTGTGTGAAGGTTAACTTGGGTACGACTGTTACTGTTGAGTTGTTCTCACTGACTTAAGCACTGTTCACCACTGTTCACCTCTGTTTAACACTGGTTCCGTTCCTTTCCTAAATGAAATTGCAACTTCTGGCGAGAACTTGTTGATATTCCGGTGGGGAGGAGGGTTCAGGGGAGGGGGGTTGGTATGGGCCAACTTAACAGTTGACCTGGCTGCTCCGAGAGGAGCGCCAGGTACGTCTTGACCCTTCGGTGGTCAAGGATGTGTTGTGTATGTGCGTGCGTATGACTGCGTGCAACTGTATGTGTGTGCGTGTGTCACTATGCCTGTGTGTGTGTGTGTGTGTGTGTGTGTGTAAATAATAATAAATAATATTAATAATTAACGGTTTATTGAAAGAGCATGGCAGCCAGAAGGCTGAAAATATACAGTTACATAATTGGGGAATGGGTTTCGATTTACAAATAATGTACAAATAACATGAGTGATACAAATAAGATATATAATAACTAGATGGGGAAAAGCTCAAACTACAGGGCATTTCAACATAGTGACAGTGCAAGAAGTAGTATTTACTGGGAGTGAATACACTGGTTTATTACAAATTATTGATAATTTTTACAATGGTTGGGACTAGGCTGTTCTTATAGCGATCAGTTCGTGCACGTATGGGCTGGATGCGGTTGTCGTTGTGTGTATGTGTTTGACTATGCGTGTGTGTGTATGCATGTGTGACTATGCGTGTGTGACTGTGTGCGTGTGTCTGTCTATGCGTGCACCGGGGACATAACTCTGTTTTAATGCTTGGCTTAGCTCAGTGGTGTGCTGTTTGAGCCTTTGTTCACTGTTGTCCTTCCTGGACCATTTGTTTTACTCTGCTAAAAATAACGATGAGCCGCGAGCTATTTAAAGACACTTGGGATGGTTTATATTCACTGTGTCGAACTTTTGAGATGGTTCGAACAGTGAGAATATTTCACAGCTTGACCTTATCATAGTAGCTTGACCTCTCATGACCTTTTCCTATCAGCTTGACATCTCCTGACTTTATTTTACCAACTTGATCTCACATGACCCTGTCCTGGCACCTTGACCTCCCATGACCTTATCCTAGCAGCTTAACTTCTCGTGTGTTTATTCTGCCAGCTTGACCTCTCAAGACCTTATACTAGCAACTTGACCTCTTATGACCTTATCCTCGTAGATTCACCTCTCAAGACCTTATACTCGCAGCTTAACTTCTCGTGTGTTTATTCTGCCAGCTTGACCTCTCAAAACCTTATGGCAACAACTTGACCTCTTATGACCTTATCCTAGTAGATTCACCTCTCAAGACCGTATGCCAGCAACTTGACCTCTTATGACCTTATCCTAGCAGCTTGACGTAGTAGCATGATTGTATCCCGGAAGCTTGACCTTTGTTTACTGATCCCGGAAGCTTGACTTTTGTTTACTGATCCCGGAAGCTTGACCTTTGTTTACTGATCACGGAAGCTTGACCTTTGTTTACTGATCCCGGAAGCTTGATTTCTTACTTTGAGGCTGGTGTTGTGACCTTCTGCAGGGTGGTTGACCTTTAATGTGTGGGCCAGTAGCTTTTGACAATTCACCGTGAAGAACAAGCAGCTGGTTTGTGCGTGTGTTTGTGATTGTTTGTGTATGTGTGTTTGCTTATATCTGTGTGTTTGTGTTTGTTTGTGTTTATATTTTTTTTTAATGGGGACTAGCCAACCCGGGGGGGGGGGGGGGCGAAAAAAACACAAAAATAAACACAGAAATTGAAATAAATCAAGCGTGAGAAATAATATATGGGTATGTTGTGTTATCCGAGTAAGAGAAACAATTGAGACCCTGCAATAATTCAGAATCAATCCCGTACACACACCACACACAGAAACAAACGTATACACATGTAGGAGTCTGTGTGTGTTTCTACATGGGTGTGTTTGTGTGTAAGTATACAAGAGTGTATACTTCCATCTGTGTACGTGTATGTCATGTACTGCATTATGTTGACCTCTATACACAGTATATCCAAGTATCCGTGTATATCTATGTATTTTATGTGTGTTTTGTATTTTATTTTGTGTTTGTGTATCCGTGTGTTAATACATGTATGTATGTGAATGTGTATGCGTGATATACGTTTATATGTATATACAGTACAGTATGTATGGCTGTGTATTCATGGAAGGCCATGGACCACGGGATGGTGGTGTGGCGCGTGTATGTATGTTTGTATGTACGTGTGTATGTATATGTGTGTGTAACTTTGTATTACTTATCCTGACTATGTATATTCTATAAGTTAGATGAAATTTTAAGAAAAAGTGATCGTTTTGGATATTATTGAGGTAATTCATCAAATTCTTACATTGATATGAACAAAATATTATAGTAAGGATATATTATATATTACTGTAGTCAGAAGAAAAAGATACTGTTTAACGTTAATGGTGTTTACTTAACTAATGTTCAATATTTGTTTGTTTAATTTAATTATTTTTGTTTCGCTGTTATACAATGGTGGATATAAGGCTAAGTTATAATAGGTCAATGTTAGTTAACAAACGTCTCTCTCTCTCTTGTTAAGTAAAGCCTAGTTGGTGCATTTTAAATCAACTGTTAAGTGGACTAATTTTATGAAGACAATTTTGTTTTATATATATATATATATATATATATATATATATATATATATATATATATATATATATATATATATATATATATATATTATTATTATTATTATTATTATTATTATCTGAGAACTATACACAATACCTGACACGTCTTCACCGTTGTGTGGGACGGCGTGGTTGAGGGCCGCTACCCTCACGAGTCTAAAGGAACATGTTACTCTGATTATTAGTGTTTGGTACTTCAGTACCGTAGTCTGAACAATGTTCTGTGAACCACTGTACCTCAGGGTACGTCTCCCAGAGCACCACGGTACGGATGGCACCATCCACTAAAGCAATCTTGATTTCCTCCCCGAAACAAACCATATCTGGTTTGTCCAACCGCAAATGTTCATATATTTTGTTTAGGAGGGCGTTGGACCTTTCCAGCAGCATGTGTTGGCAGAGGTACAGAGTCGCACAGATGGCCTCGCTCAGTCCTTGACGGCCAGAATTGTTGTTAGCGACGACACAATTAATCACTTACCAACAACCACCTCTCGTGCCTAAAGCTGTCACACGGCTTGTCAGTCGGCCCACTATCCGTACGTCAAACAATGCTCCATGCGCCCGCAATGTCTACACAATGGTTAATCTAGATGCTGTATAACTATGCCACCCGGTGGACAATGTGGGTTGAGGAGTGGGGTGACGCTAGGGGCTCGGTGGTGCTGTCAATATACTGACGCCTCCACTGTGATAGACTGGACTAGGCTTAGATTGGTTTAGTTAAGTTTCTGTAGGATAAGTTATAAGTTAGGTTAAGTTGTAGATCAAAGCAGGGTTGGCAAAAACCATTGTATTTATTTTCAATCATTGTTTTTTAAACATTTTTTTTTTAAATGCTCTTATATTACTTTTAATAAATTTTAAGTAAAGCTAGAATATTTTTTTATTGAATTCTGTTCCAAGTAGCAGCACAGTTGAGGAAATGTGTTCCTACACCCCTGTGGTAACCCTGTGTCTCCAAACAGCCAACCTATATGACCTATAGCAAACCTATCCACCAATCACGTCCGTCGTTACACAACCAATACCCATTCATTCATAAACAGTGATACTACTACTGCAACGGTGCCGGTTGGAGACACGGGTTACCACAGGGGGTGTAGGAACACATTACCGCAACTGTCCAATTTAATTTTCTTTGTTAAAAAATACAAGAATACATTACTTTGTATTTTCCTATAAATTATATTATGTAATGGACTTATGATTTATTCACTTATAAAGTTTGATAATTTACCCTTTTTAAAATAAAGTTTTTCACGCATCAGAAAATTATTTATATACAGTAGTTGACAGTTCTTATTAATGATAACACAAGATTGGTATATGTTTATAAACAATAACTACTTCATGGTAAAGAAAATATAACAGACCAAATTAAAGGAATATCCTTCCTTCCTTCGGCTTTAGTAAGCCCCTTTATAATATTTATACTGTATATACTTGTCACACTTGCCAGATGCTTCTGGTGTTATTGTACAGGGGTACCTAGTGACAGCACGAGGATCCCGCTTCCTCTATCAAGGAATAGACAATTGAAATTGAACAGACCAGACTTAAAAAGAATATATACACTAATGCTAAATTACACAAAAGGCCTAAAACAATGAAAAATTATTAAAAACAGAAGTAGGGGCTGAGCACAGCCGGAGGTAGGAGGTCTGGTAGGAGCTGAGCACAGCCGGAGGGAGGAGGAGGTCTGGTAGGAGCTGAGCACAGCCGGAGGAGGAGGTCTCGTAGGAGCTGAGCACAGCCGGAGGGAGGAGGTGAGCACAGCTGGAGGTAGGAAGTCTGGTAGGAGGTGAGCACAGCCGGAGGAGGAGGTCTGGTAGGAGGTGAGCACAGCCGGAGGGAGGAGGAGGTCTGGTAGGAGGTGAGCACAGCCGGAGGAGGAGGTCTGGTAGGAGGTGAGCACAGCCGGAGGAGGAGGTCTGGTAGGAGCTGAGCACAGCCGGAGGAGGAGGAGGTCTGGTAGGAGCTGAGCACAGCCGGAGGAGGAGGAGGTCTGGTAGGAGGTGAGCACAGCCGGAGGTGGGAGGAGGTCTGGTAGGAGCTGAGCACAGCCGGAGGTAGGAGGAGGTCTGGTAGGAGCTGAGTACAGCCGGAGGTAGGAGGTCTGGTAGGAGCTGAGCACAGCCGGAGGTAGGAGGAGGTCTGGTAGGAGGTGAGCACAGCCGGAGGTAGGAGGAGGTCTGGTAGGAGCTGAGCACAGCCGGAGGTAGGAGGAGGTCTGGTAGGAGCTGAGCACAGCCGGAGGTAGGAGGTCTGGTAGGAGCTGAGCACAGCCGGAGGGAGGAGGAGGTCTGGTAGGAGCTGAGCACAGCCGGAGGTAGGAGGAGGTCTGGTAGGAGGTGAGCACAGCCGGAGGTAGGAGGAGTTCTGGTAGGAGCTGAGCACAGCCGGAGGTAGGAGGAGGTCTGGTAGGAGCTGAGCACAGCCGGAGGTAGGAGGAGGTCTGGTAGGAGCTGAGCACAGCCGGAGGTAGGAGGAGGTCTGGTAGGAGCTGAGCACAGCCGGAGGAGGAGGAGGTCTGGTAGGAGCTGAGCACAGCCGGAGGTAGGAGGAGGTCTGGTAGGAGCTATATAAAACTTGGGGAAACAATTTTCGTCTGGGTACAGGACTTCAAGATGTAGTGTTCAGAAGCTGACAATATTATGAAGTAGAATGTGTCCATGTGCTTGGTCATGGCTTCAAATTTTATTTTAAGGTTTAATAGTGGCAGTCCTTTTAGTGTGAGGCAGAGATTAAAAAATAATGTTTGTTTATGTTTGGTTTAAGTCGGCCGACCCGGGTTCAAAGTTAAGTTAGGTTAGGATCCCAGTGATAAAAAGCTTGGTTGAATCATTTCTGTTGACTATAGTTTGTAACATTACCGATGGACCAGATTTATGGCATTCTCGGATGTTGTGTTATGACAATATATAATACAGTGATACAATGACAAATTTTATTATTTGCTTAATTAACAACATAAATCTTACTTTGTTTTAAAAATGTACAGCACAATACACAATATGAGTGAAGAATTCCTGTAATCACTGTTCTGCTAATTACAAAACTACGAAATACAAATAATAATTTACAATACAGCACGAACATTCCTCATGGTATATAGCCTATCCTTATGCCATAAATCACCTTGGCTGTAGATTGATTGAAATGATAACACACAATTTTAACGAATGCGACTCACTTATTAAAAAAAATATTTATATATATATATATATATATATATATATATATATATATATATTATATATATATATATATATATAATATAAAGCAAATTGGCTCTTGCTATTCTACATTACAAATGAGAAGGAAATTATTCGTTGGGTGTTTTAGCCGCTTGACTGGTGGGGGTTAAATTGTGTTTCTGTGCTGTTCACGTTGTTTAGAGGGGTGAATCATGCGCCCAGAGTTTCTAAATTACTTAGTAAAATATACTCGTGTGTGTGTGTGTGTGTGTGTGTGTGTGTGTTGGAACAGTATACACATTAGATGGTTCTGGGCCATGGCATGACGCCCTGGCGTGCGGGATCGACAGACAACAGAAGAAAAATGAGAATTCCTGATTTTTACAGAGCCAAGGCGTAATTAAAGCCGCCAGGAATGCTCTGTGGCTTCCGCCCCTCTCACTCTGACAGACACCTCCTCCCCCCTACCCCACCTACCTCACTCCCCTGATAGACACCCCCACCTGCCTCACTCCCCTGATAGACACCCCCCACCTGCCTCACTCCCCTGATAGACACCCCCACCTACCTCACTCCCCTGATAGACACCCCCCACCTACCTCACTCCCCTGATAGACACCCCCACCTGCCTCACTCCCCTGATAGACACCCCCACCTACCTCACTCCCCTGATAGACACCCCCCACCTACCTCACTCCCCTGATAGACACCCCCACCTACCTCACTCCCCTGATAGACACCCCCCACCTACCTCACTCCCCTGATAGACACCCCCACCTACCTCACTCCCCTGATAGATACCCCCCACCTACCTCACTCCCCTGATAGACACCCCCCACCTACCTCACTCCCCTGATAGACACCCCCCACCTACCTCACTCCCCTGATAGATACCCCCCACCTACCTCACTCCCCTGATAGACACCCCCACCTACCTCACTCCCCTGATAGACACCCCCCACCTACCTCACTCCCCTGATAGATACCCCCCACCTACCTCACTCCCCTGATAGACACCCCCCACCTACCTCACTCCCCTGATAGACACCCCCACCTACCTCACTCCCCTGATAGACACCCCCACCTACCTCACTCCCCTGATAGATACCCCCCACCTACCTCACTCCCCTGATAGACACCCCCCACCTACCTCACTCCCCTGATAGACACCCCCACCTACCTCACTCCCCTGATAGACACCCCCCACCTACCTCACTCCCCTGATAGACACCCCCACCTACCTCACTCCCCTGATAGACACCCCCCACCTACCTCACTCCCCTGATAGACACCCCCACCTACCTCACTCCCCTGATAGACACCCCCACCTACCTCACTCCCCTGATAGACACCCCCACCTACCTCACTCCCCTGATAGAAACCCCCACCTACCTCACTCGCCTGATAGACACCCCCCACCTACCTCACTCCCCTGATAGACACCCCCACCTACCTCACTCCCCTGATAGACACCCCCCACCTACCGCACACCCCGGATAGACACCCCCCACCTACCTCACTCCCCTGATAGACACCCCCACCTACCTCACTCCCCTGATAGACACCCCCCACCTACCTCACTCCCCTGATAGACACCCCCCACCTACCTCACTCCCCTGAGAGACACCCCCTCCTAACTCTCTCCCCTGATAGACACCCCCCACCTACCTTACTCCCCTGATAGACACCCCCCCACCTACCTCACTCCCCTGATAGACACCCCCACCTACCTCACTCCCCTGATAGACACCCCCCACCTACCTCACTCCCCTGATAGATACCCCCCCACCTACCTCACTCCCCTGATAGACACCCCCCACCTACCTCACTCCCCTGATAGACACCCCCCACCTACCTCACTCCCCTGATAGATACCCCCCACCTACCTCACTCCCCTGATAGACACCCCCCACCTACCTCACTCCCCTGATAGACACCCCCCCCTTCCATCACTCCCCTGATAGACACCCCCACCTACCTCACTCCCCTGATAGACACCCCCCACCTACCTCACTCCCCTGATAGACACCCCCACCTACCTCACTCCCCAGATAGACACCCCCACCTACCTCACTCCCCTGATAGATACCCCCCACCTACCTCACTCCCCTGATAGACACCCCCCACCTACCTCACTCCCCTGATAGACACCCCCCACCTACCTCACTCCCCTGATAGACACCCCCCACCTACCTCACTCCCCTGATAGACACCCCCACCTACCTCACTCCCCTGATAGACACCCCCCACCTACCTCACTCCCCTGATAGACACCCCCACCTACCTCACTCCCCTGATAGACACCCCCCACCTAACTCACTCCCCTGTTATTAACCCCCAACCTACCTCACTCCCTTTATCGAAACCCCCACCTACCTCACTCCCCTGATAGACACCCCCCACCTACCTCACTCCCCTGATAGACACCCCCACCTACCTCACTCCCCTGATAGACACCCCCCACCTACCTCACTCCCCTGATAGACACCCCCCACCTACCTCACTCCCCTGATAGACACCCCCACCTACCTCACTCCCCTGATAGACACCCCCCACCTACCTCACTCCCCTGATAGACACCCCCCACCTACCTCACTCCCCTGATAGACACCCCCACCTACCTCACTCCCCTGATAGACACCCCCCACCTACCTCACTCCCCTGATAGATACCCCCCACCTACCTCACTCCCCTGATAGACACCCCCCACCTACCTCACTCCCCTGATAGACACCCCCACCTACCTCACTCCCCTGATAGACACCCCCCACCTACCTCACTCCCCTGATAGACACCCCCCACCTGCCTCACTCCCCTGATAGACACCCCCACCTACCTCACTCCCCTGATAGACACCCCCACCTACCTCACTCCCCTGATAGACACCCCCCACCTACCTCACTCCCCTGATAGTGTTAATAGTGATGATGAGGATTTATGTGTGTGATGCTAATATTGGTGATTATGTAGTTAATGAGTGATGAATAACGATAATGTAAGAACAATAACGGCAAATAATCATTGTGATATTCATATTAATGATGATAATACAATAACAATAATGATAGTCAATAATTATAACCTGTGACCCTTAATATGTATAGGGGACAACTGAAGGAGAACCTTATTGTATACATTACTAGCCTGAGGTACTCGGCCTCGCTGGGTTATTAACGAAATAAAATCCCGACCCCTCCCTCCAGTACATGACAGGCCAGCCGCACCTCCCTACTAACTTTCAGCAGGGGGGGCGGCAGGTGTGTGTTCCTGAGCCTCCACGCTAGGGGGGGTGGCGGCAGGTGTGTTCCTGACCCTCCACACTAGGGGGGGTGGTGGCAGGTGTGTGTTCCTGAGCCTCCACGCTAGGGGGGGGTGGCGGCAGGTGTGTGTTCCTGACCCTCCACGCTAAGGGGGGGTGGTGGCAGGTGTGTGTTCCTGACCCTCCACGCTAGGGGGGAGTGGTGGCAGGTGTGTGTTCCTGACCCTCCACGCTAGGGTTGATGGTGGCAGGTGTGTGTTCCTGACCCTCCACGCTAGAGGGGGGGTGGCAGGTGTGTGTTCCTGACCCTCCACCCTAGGGTTGATGGTGGCAGGTGTGTGTTCCTGACCCTCCAGTCTTTATGAGGGTAAAATTTAAAGGTTAATGTTATATTAATTTTTTTTATATCTTAATATTTTAATGTTATATAATATTTATCTTCCACAATGATGAACGAACGTGTGTGTGTGTGTGTGTGTGTGTGTGTGTGTGTGTGTGTGTGTGCGTGCGTGCGTGCGTGTGTGTGTGTGAGAGACAATACCACAACAAGTGAGCAACAATTAGACAGGAGAGAGACACTTACCCCTTTCACAATTATTGACTCACATCGCCTCATGCAACACTCAGGGTAACGAAGACCCCTTAGCTCTCTTCACATTTATTGTAGTTAAATATAGAATGTATTCCTAAACCTTATATTAACAGGAGCCTAAGTTACAACGTTGGTTTAATGTTTTATCAGTTTTTTGGTTTTAGGAAAAAGATTTATTACACAAGGTACTCGTATAATTGTTTTTTGTCACAGGTGTAAGTCATATCTCTTACCTGTGTCAGTCACCTCTAACCTTTCTGTCTGCTGTGTTAGTTATAATGTTCCCTAAAATTAACCTTGTAAAAGTAAGAAGAAAAAACCCCTGCTTCTTGGCGTCTAATTTTAGCACCAGTTTGTACAATGACGTCAATGTAAATATTAAGGTTGTAAAGTATTAAAACCCCTCAGAGCTGTTGTGAGTCCTAATTAGTTATTCAGAATACAAGAAATAGTCTACATAACAGTATTAATGATTCAACTATGACACACAGTAAAGACACGGGATTCTCGCTGAGCTCAAAGGCCAAGTTGAATCTTTACTCTTCCTGGTAATGACCTACACTGAGTTCTTTTTCCTTTGATCTCTAATTATTATTGAAGCACTTGTGTGAATATTAACCTTCTTATGTACCTTAAAGACGGTAGATAATGAGCTGTAGGACAAATGTACTCAAAATATGTCAAGTTTTTCGAAAAGATGATTGTAATACGAGTGAATTTATGTTGGTTAAGTGAAAAATAATTACTCTTATCTATATCATCCAGATAACAAAAAATTCTGGATTTTTATTTTACCTTATCACAAGTGTGGTTGGAGTTAATGCATCTATATAAAACTTTAACCATACGTTCTGTTCTTCTCTTTATCTATATATAACTTTAACCTTATTTTAATCTATTATCTTTGTATGTTACTTAATATTTTTCTTGTCTTGTTAACGTTAACCTCCCTCTCTCCTCTTTCTTGTCTTGTTAACGTTAACCTCCCTCTCTCCTCTTTCTAGTCTTGTCAACGTTAACCTCCGTCTCTCCTCTTTCTAGTCTTGTCAACGTTAACCTCCCTCTCTCCTCTTTCTTGTCTTGTCAACGTTAACCTCCGTCTCTCCTCTTTCTTGTCTTGTTAACGTTAACCTCCCTCTCTCCTCTTTCTTGTCTTGTCAACGTTAACCTCCCTCTCTCCTCTTTCTGGTCTTGTCAACGTTAACCTCCCTCTCTCCTCGTCTCTCCTCGTCTCACATGACCTTGGTGGTGTTGTTCCCTGTGACGTCATTTGTTTATAAGAGTGACGTGAGTTCGATATATTTTTAATTATTTTTTAATTATTTACTTTTCTCGGTTATTATTAGATCATTTTTTTTAGTTCATCTTAATTAATTAGTGTTTGAGCTCGCTTCATTGGATCACCTGAAGATTTGGTACCCCATGTTATTTCATGTGATAATTAAGCAAGCTAACCTAACCTAACCATAACCTAACCTAACCTCCCATAACCTAACCTAACCCAGCCAGCGTTAGGGCCTAATCATCAGGTGATCCACTGCATTGCCTGTAAACATCTGAGACGTAAAGGTGAGTTAATGACAATACTAACAACCGATTGGAGTATTTATAATTATATTCGTGTAGGATAATCTGGTGAATAATAATCAATTTCGTCATATAAATAACCACACATTTGGCCGATGAATTAATTTTGGTCTAACGGAGAGAGAGAGAGAGAGAGAGAGAGAGAGAGAGAGAGAGAGAGAGAGACAGACTACACCTGAGTATTGACCCAAGATGCGTAAAACAAGAAGAAAGATAAGAGGGAGTTGGAGGAGGGGGGTGAGGGAGAAGAAGAGGGAGGGGATGAGGGCGAGGTAAAGGGAGGGAGAGAATGGTGGAGGGTGAGGGAGGGAATGAGGAACAGGATGAGGGAGAGAATGATGGAGGGAATGAGAGAGAGGGCGAGTTAGAGGGATAGAATAATGGTGGAGGGTGAGGGAGGGAATGAGGGGACACGACACGGGAGGGGTTTGGCAGGGGATCTCTCTCGATGACGTCAGGGGGTGGACTACCTTCCACTCTTCCCTCAGCCCGTCAAGGCACCCTGACCACGCCCCTGACCACGCCTCCTCCTGGCTGACGGTCAGGGAGAGTTAAAGTATCGTCCGTCTGTCTGCCTGTTCCTCCTTTCCACCTCTATATAAATTATATAGTTATTTATGTATATTATCTGCATATATATATATATATATATATATATATATATATATATATATATATATATATATATATATATATATATATATATCGTTTTAGGTATATTTTCTATATATGTATATCATTTTATATATTAATTTGTTATTTTAGTACTTCTCTATATTTCTATAATAACTTTACTTAGTTTCTTAGCAGCTAAATCTCGTTACAATTTGTAAATCGTGACTACAGCTTGTAGTTATAGTCGCTGTTTTACCTTGAAAGTCGAAGTTATAGCTTTAAAGACATAATTATAGCTTTAAAGACACGTACTCTAGGTTTAAATATGCATGGACCGGTTTACAACTCCATCATTAGCTTTAGGACTGTAGGTATAACTTATAACCATAGATTTAGTTTTATCATGTCAGTTATAGGGTTAAACCCGCATCTATAACTATATTATATGAGGCTCAAGGCTAAAACCGCAGCTATAGCTTTAAGCCCGCAGCTCAAATATTCATCGGACTATCGACAGGTACGCGAGCCCTGTGACGTCACTGCCTAAGAGGTCTGTTTACCCTACGACGTGAGAATCCATCTACTCTCCTCCCCACCCCACTGTCTCTCCCTCTCCTCCTTCCTCGCAAATCTCCTTCCTTCTTTATTGCTCCCGTTTCTTCTCCCTCTTCCTTTCTCACTTCCTCTTTACTCCGTCCTCCTTTCCCATTCCTCCTCGCTACTGAAGGTCAGGGTGTTATTCTGTGTGCGTGTGTGCGTTTATTTATATGTGTGTGTGAGAGCATATATCAGTCTGTGTGCCATTGACTGCTATGACACATGTACTCTCTCTCTCTCTCTCTCTCTCTCTCTCTCTCTCTCTCTCTCTCTCTCTCTCTCTCTCTCTCTCTCTCTCTCTCTCTCCCTTCATCCTTAGGTTAGATTAGGTTAGGTTAAGTTATGTTAAGAACCTCCTTACCCCGAGGTCTTCGAAGCAGTACCCAGACGCCCAGGGAGGAATAAGCCTGGTGATTCCCCCCTCTTCTCCCTCCCTCTCCTCTCCCTCCCTCTCCTCTCCCTCCCTCTTCCACCCCTCCTCTCCCACCCCTCCTCTCAAACCCCCTCCTTCTTTCTCCCCCTACTCTCCACCTCCCTCCTCATCTCCCCCCTCCTCCCACCCTCCTCCTTCCCTCTCCTCTTCCACCCCTCTCCTCCCTACCCTCCCTCCCCCTCCCTCATCCTCTCCCCCCTCCCTCCCTCATCCTCTCCCCCCTCCCTCCCTCATCCTCTCCCCCCTCCTCCTCCTCTCCCCCTCCCTCCTCCCCTCCCCCTCCTTTCCCTCCCTCTCCTCTTCCGCCCCTCCTCTCCCATCTCCACCTCCTCTCCTCCTCTCCCTCTCTCCTCCTCTACTCCCCCTCTACTCCCCCTCCTCTCCCTCCTCTCCACCCCCTCCTCCTCTACCCCCCCTCCTCTCCCTCCCTCTCCTTTCCCCCTCCTCTCCCTCTCTCCTCCTCTCCCTCCCCCTCCTCTCCCTGGTGCTGGCTCAGGTATTACCCTAATGTAATTACTGTCTCCTGTTCTGCTACTCTGTACGTGGCCAGAGTTTGCATTAGTATTTGTTTTAGTTATTGTTGTGACATACATACATACATACATACATACATACATAATGGTTGCCCCTCGTGTAACGAGGATGGCCGGCCCAGGGGCCACCTAGGCGTGAACTTGTTTAAGGTGTAGAAGCTGTCGCCAACACAACAACCACCCTTAGTTAACGATCTGCATGACCCAGTGTCAAGGAATAGTCCGAGAAGACCGGACAACTCGCCAACTGCACTGGCTAACCATTACCCCTGAACATGATCCGCAAATCATTAACATCCAGGTTCCCAATTACTGCTGGGTAGACAGAGGCAAATGGCGTAAAGAAACTTGCCCATAGTTTCACCCATACATTCATACGTACATACATATTTACATATATGTATAATTTTCAGTACTTTTATGCATAATTACATACGTACATGAATACATAAATACATGAATTAATACACCTTTAAACAACATATATTTCAAGAGATCAGGGAACCAACCACAAGATCTTTCGCCTTCTGACTCACCATCGGGTTACATAACTTTAAGAATTTCTATATAATATCAATGAGGAATTTCTAATATGTATTTCCTGGCACCAGTATCGAAAATATTCTAAAAATCTCTTCGTATAAATGTCTTTCAAATTTAAATGTTTTATGAATTTTGTTTGAGAATAAAATTGTTCTAGTTTTAAAATATTATTGCAGTCTTAGGTGGAAGGACATAGGCTGTACTGTACCTGGCTTGACAGTGATCACCTGTTTACCTATTAGTCTCCGTATGGTTGTGACACCTGTTGAGTTCTGGCTGCAATGATCACCTTGACGACACCTTGATTATTACGTTTATGAATGTCAGGTGTCGACTAATACACACACACACACACACTGATCTAGCTAAGATTGTCTTGTCGTGTAAGTAAGGCACAGTGTTCCCCCCCCCCCCCGACTCACTTACTAAGATCGCCAAAGACTTAAATCCACTTAACCATCTTACCTTAACCTTGTAAGTGATATATTAACTCTCTCATCTTTATTCTGACCAAGCTACTGGGACCATTAACCACCGGTTTCTAGTCTACTAACACACACACACACACACTCTCTCTCTCTCTCTCTCTCTCTCTCTCTCTCTCTCTCTCTCTCTCTCTCTCTCTCTCTCTCTCTCTCTCCACTAACACCGTCCCCGTGATTACTGCCCCTCCACCACCACCACCCTTCCTCCACTACCACCATCCCTTTACCATCACAATCCCTCCTCCACCACCACCATCCCTCCTCCACCACCTTCCCTCCTCCACCTCCTCCACTACCACCACCACCACCACCCCTCCTCCACCACCACCATCACCCCTCATCCACCACCACCCCTCCACCACCACCACACCACCACCCTTCCACCACCACCACCACCACCCTTCCACCACCACCACCACCCCTCCACCACCACCCCTCCACCACCACCCCCACCATCCCTCCACCACCTTCCTTCCTCCACCTCCTCCACTACTACCACCATCCCTTCACCACCACCACCGCCACCACTCCTCCACCACCACCACCACCCCTCCTCCACCACAACCACCACCACCATCAACCCTCCACCACCACCACCGCCACCACCACCACCACCACCACCATCCCTCCACTACCGCCACCATCCCTCCACCATCCCTCCACTACCGCCACCATCCCTCCTCCACCACAACCACCACCACCACCCCCCCACCACCATCCCTCCACCACCACCCCTCCACCACCATCCCTCCACCACCACCACCCCTCCACCACCATCCCTCCTCCACCACCACCACCACCACCACCACCACCCGTCTTCCACCACCACCACCACCACCCCTCCACCACCACCATCCCTCCACCACCATCCCTCCTCCACCATTCCTCCACCACCACCCCTCCACCACCACCCCTCCACCACCACCCCTCCACCACAGCTCAATAATCAAGTATGGAGGCACCGGTGATAGGGGGAGATAATGGGTCATTTACCTCTGGCTTCGTCCCCCGGTCCGACTCCTGTAAATCGCTGGTTGGCGCGAGATTTAATGGCACTGAACTTGGCTCTCATGTGGCACTGCTTTTCAATACATCTGAAACGGAGAAGTTAATGTGGGTGGTGTGGGTGGTGTGTGGGTGGTGTGAGGGTGGGAGAAGGTGGGAAGAGTGGTGTGAGGGTGGGGGAAGGTGGGAAGAGTGGTGTGAGGGTGGGGAAAGGTGGGAAGAGTGGTGTGAGGGTGGGGGAAGGTGGAAAGAGTGGTGTGTGGGTGGTGTGAGGGTGGGATAAGGTGGGAAGGGTTGTGTGTGGGTGGTGTGAGTGTGGGGGAAGGTGGGAAGAGTTGGTGTGTGGGTGGTGTGAGTGTGGGAGAAGGTGGGAAGGGTTGGTGTGTGGGTGGGGGGAAGGTGGGAGAAGGTGGGAAGAGTGGTGTGAGGGTGGGGGAAGGTGGGATAAGGTGGGAAGGGTTGTGTGTGGGTGGTGTGTGGGTGGGATAAGGTGGGAAGAGTTGTGTGTGGACGCCCAGGTCCATCCCCCATTCCCAACTAATGGACGTGCAGATCCAAATCCAAGACAGCGTATGAAAATATGTTGATGAGTTTTCGATAAATTTATATAACATTATTTTTTCTTAGTATACTTCAGTCTTGGGACACACACACACACACACACACACACACACACACACGAGAGAAAGGGGGATGTCATTCCTTAAAAGGGTCATTCCGGTTTAAGGGTGCGTGTTAGGTGCAAATGGAACAAAAACGATAAATTTGTGTATACTTCATTAATGGAGACTTGTCACACCACGATTAACATAATCTACGGTTATTTCACTCTGAGTTTCACTATCACCACCACTAAAGCAGTCTCTCCCACCATCACCACAACCACTACCTTTCTCCACAATCACCATTACTATCATCATCACCACTACCAACATCATCATTATCACTATCTCCGCCACAATCACAAGAATACTACACTCCCCAGCACCGCAAACACTACCACCACCACAACTACCATCACCTACACCACTATCACCTTCACTACCATCCCCACCACTACCCTTACCATCACTACCACCCCCCCACCACTACCACCATTACAACCGCCAGCAGCACTACAACCTTTACCATCATAATAACAATCTCCACCACCACCAACAGAATTACAATCGCCAGCTGCACCTCAACCTCTACCACCACCAACACCACCACTACTGTCACCACCATTACCACGATCAACATCACCATCACCACCACCACCACCACCACTACTCTCATCGCCACCACCACCATTACAACCACCATCACCACCGCCACTACCATCATCACCATTACCATCATTACCACCATCACCACCACAACCATCACAACCACCACTACCATCACCACCCCATCACCATCACCACCACCATCACCACCACCACCACCACCACCATCACCACCACCACCACAACCATCACCACCACCACCATCACCACTACCATCACCACCACCAACCACCACCACCATCACCACCATCACCACTACCGTCATCACCATTACCATCATTACCACCATCACCACCACCACCATCCCAACCACCACTACCATCACCACCACCACCACCCCATCACCACCACCACCACCCCATTACCACCACCACCATCACCACCACCACCACCACCACCCCATCACCACCACCACCATCACCACCACCACCACCACCATCACCACCACCACCACCACCATCATCATCATCACCACCACCACCACCACCATCACCACTACCATCACCACCACCATCACCACCATCATCACCATCACCACCATCATCATCACCACCACTACTTGACGTCAGTTGGTAGGAAAAATCAGTCTATTGATTACTGCAAACAAGTGACTGCCGGTGTGGTAGGGAACAGCAGTAGTTGGGAACGTTATATCAGATATGTGGCACCTGAGGGACGTGTCAGATATGTGGCACCTGGGGGACGTGTCAGGTATGTGGCACCTGAGGGACGTGCCAGGTATGTGGCACCTGAGGGACGTGCCAGGTATGTGGCACCTGAGGGACTAGTCAGTTATGTGGCACCTGAGGGACGTGTCAGGTATGTGGCACCTGGGGGACGTGTCAGGTATGTGGCACCTGAGGGACGTTTCAGGTATGTGGCACCTGAGGCACGTGTCAGGTATGTGGCACCTGAGGGACGTGCCAGGTATGTGGCACCTGAGGGACGTGTCAGATATGTGGCACCTGAGGCACGTGTCAGGTATGTGGCACCTGAGGGACGTGCCAGGTATGTGGCACCTGAGGGACGTGCCAGGTATGTGGCACCTGAGGGACGTGTCAGGTATGTGGCACCTGAGGGACGTGTCAGATATGTGGCACCTGAGGGACGTGTCAGATATGTGGCACCTGGGGGACGTGTCAGATATGTGGCACCTGGGGGACGTGTCAGGTATGTGGCACCTGAGGGACGTGCCAGGTATGTGGCACCTGAGGGACGTGTCAGCTATGTGGCACCTGAGGGACTAGTCAGTTATGTGGCACCTGAGGGACGTGTCAGGTATGTGGCACCTGGGGGACGTGTCAGGTATGTGGCACCTGAGGGACGTGTTAGATATGTGGCAACTGAGGGACGTGTCAGATATGTGGCACCTGAGGGACTAGTCAGTTATGTGGCACCTGAGGGACGTATCAGATATGTGGCACCTGAGGGACGTGTCAGATATGTGGCACCTGAGGGACGTGTCAGATATGTGGCACCTGAGGGACGTGTCTGATATGTGGCACCTGAGGGACGTATCAGATATGTGGCACCTGAGGGACGTGTCAGATATGTGGCACCTGAGGGACGTGTCAGATATGTGGCACCTGAGAGACGTGTGAGATATGTGGCACCTGAGGGACGTATCAGATATGTGGCACCTGAGGGACGTGTCAGATATGTGGCACCTGAGGGACGTGTCAGATATGTCGCACCTGAATGACGTTTCATGTACAGTTACCTCCACATGAACTTACAGTCAGCAAAATATTATCTTCATCCCTTGGTCTGATGGCCTCTGCAACGATCACTAACTGAGGCCGTGTTAATTTGGTAAGGTTGGTATTCATGGTTGTGTGATGCATCGTATAACCAGTATGACGTATTTTTTATATCACACATAGTTAATAAAGAGAAATTAACAGGAATCACCCACGTACATGAGTGTTTTCAGAATTCTTGGTCCGGTGTGTCATATTGTATAACACCATAAAGGTGCAGAATTTTTTTTTTTTTGTTGACTGTACCACGGCCTGGGAATGTGTGAGGGTGCAGGTGCGAGATGTTGGCAACGCAGCGCCATAGTTACGGGCGTGAAACCGTGGATTACCCTGTTTGCCGGTTCCCCGTAGTTCAGTCCTGGTTACTCAGTTGTGGCTAAACAACAATGCTGCATCACACGGATTACAGGGTTCGTTTATCTGTTTACCTCTAGTGTTTGTATCTTATCGCAAATGTTGATGAAATGTATCGGCATAGTGTGAAAGATATTCTAGAATCATTTTTATATAAATATAAAGTGTAATATAATAATTATAAGTGTTCTGTTGTGCTTGTTACCAACTTGTGGTGAGACACCAAATGTTGTCATAATATATTTGTTTGTGACAATTGTATTGTAAACAAACAGCTGACAGCATATTAATATACCGTATTTACCTAATGCCGAGGGAAGGAGGCCAGTGGCTTGTGTAGTATTCCCCCATTGTTGTTGATAATTTTGGTTCATATTTTTATTTATTTATTTTTATTTATTTTTTGTATTTTTTTTTTTTACACGGGCATTAGCCCACCCGGGCAAAGGTCACTAACTCGCATCATTGCCTGGGGGGCGAATATAATAATAATAATAATAATAATGATAATAATAATAATAATAATAATAATAACTATAAATAAATATGAAAATAATAAAAATAAATAAAGAGTAAGAAACAATATATGTACAGTATGTTGTGTTGTCAATAGAAAGAGAAACAATTGAGACCCTGCAATTGTGTGTAAATGAGGCAGAAAGTCAGATCAGCAACCTGGGACTCGGTTACAATTTTTTTGATGCCATGTGGCAGCAGGGTCTACCATTACACAACACATTATGCTTCCAATATCTTCCCAGGCGGTAGTACCTCCCTGTTTGGTAGCTGCCTACTACCTACTCCTATCATTTTGGCAACGGTATGATATAGTTCACAGCAGTCACCGTCAAATAGGAACACAGTTTGATGGATGTAGAAAAGTACTTAATTACGGTTCGGAAACTCTTATCCAGTAGTCTGTATCAATAAATGTTTCTAAAATTATCATTAATTATTATCACAGTTCCTCTACACTGTCCCATGAAACGAGGATTTGTGTTTAGCATTTACCACGCCATTAGTGCCCCATCGAATGAGTAATCCGTTTGAAGTATGGAAGGAGTGAGTAGGGAAACATTTTTATATTACTGTACTTGATTAGGTCACCATAGATGATGCAATAATCTGAACACTGACAATTCCTGGTCACTGCACCTAATGTGTGTGAACCAAACCTAAGTATTGACATCATTAAGCCTGAACGCGCCTCAGCCCTGGACTTACAGGCCACCACCAAACAGGTTATACATTATAACTTCGTTTTCCTGGACCTATAATTCTACTAATATCTTAACATACAGTAGTTGGTATGAAATGAAAGGTGGTGTAGAAGTAACACCGTGGGTGTAGCTTACTAAAGGTCTATTTGAGTGTAAAATAGCCTACACTTTAAAAGAGGATAAGTCACGTTCTCTTACAAGCCATTAAATTCAAGATTTTATAATTAGATATATTGCAGTGAGATGCACACGTCATTCCTGTCGAGTGATTTATGTCTCTACCACGGATTTGAGTGTGTGGGGGTGCAGTGTAGTGGTGTCGCAGAGACAGTGTTATACTGCAGATCAGTTATTGATATACTGTCAGCTTTGTTGTTTATATATTTCAATTGTCACAAACACTTGAAGCTAAAGTAGTCTCAAACATATTATGGAACCACTGCATGTCTGATCCCTACTTATCAACCGACACAGACAACCACTTAGACTTCATTATCATAACGTCATCAAAATGGTTAATGATTTATTTCATAAACATCTGCAGTGATAAAACCAATACTAGCGTAAACAAATTAAGTGTCTATGTGATGTTCTTCAGCATTGATGTGTGGCCACACAAAACGGGTAATTTCACTGTCCATGCCCATTCATTCAGCCCTGACTACGGCGCGGCGTTGCCACATCTCGTACTCGAGCTCTCACACACTCCCAGGCTGTGGTACTGTACAGTACGGATCAAATATTTGGCACCATAGGATAAGTGTCATGTATTATATATGTATACACTATATTAAGGCACTGTATGATTTTTTTTTTAAATATCGCACTGAGAAAGTATTAACCACTTGGGGTGAGGGAGATGTTGGATATTTTGCTCTCTTGTGTTAAATATGTGGCACTCTGAAGAAAGGTTAGTTACGTGACACACTCGGGAAGAAGATCATTATATGGTATTCTTAGGATATTAGATATGTGGCACTCCGAGGAAGATGCTGAACATATGACTAATGAAGGTGTCAGGTAAGTGGCACCCTGAGGAAGTCTCTATCTGCGCGGCACTGGGATAGAGAAGTCAGATAGAGGATAGCACAGACATATTGATTATTAGTTTGGTCAGTTAATAGAGAGGGTGGGGAAGGGAGGGGAAGAGGGGGTAGACTAATGGCCCACATCAGAACTGTGAGTGAAACATGATCGGTTATTGGGTGAGTCACGACAGGGCGTGTGGGCGTCTTGATGGAGGCCTGGGGGACGTGTGGGTGTCTTGATGGAGGCCTGGAGGACGTGTGGGTGTCTTGATGTGGACCTGGAGGACGTGTAGGTGTCTTGATGTGGACCTGGAGGACGTGTAGGTGTCTTGATGGGGACCTGGAGGACGTGGAGGTGTCTTGATGTGGACCTGGAGGACGTGTAGGTGTCTTGATGTGGACCTGGAAGACGTGTAGGTGTCTTGATGTGGACCTGGGGGGGCATATTACTATTATTATTAGTAGTAGTAGTAATAATCGTAGTAGTAGTAGAAGTAGTAGTAGTTGTAGTAGTAGTAGTAGTAATCATAGTAGTAGTAATAATCGTAGTAGTAGCTATAATATCCTATCCATGTCATTCCGGTTTTCTATGGTTTATTCGATTTCATTTTGTTGAGTTGGATAAATAAACCAAGGTGTGCTCTCTGTAAAGTAACATTGGCTAATCAAATCAAAACACTTTATCATCTTGTACGAGTATTATCATCAGTATTCCCTGCATTTAGTGACCATCACCATCTTAGAATGAATGGCCTTTCATCTTGTAGTGAGTCCCTGGTGGTTCTATATTGTTTTAGTGAAGAAGTTCATGGATTCATATCTCTTCGACAGGATTTTACAGTCATTCGATTGTAAATTTATTCATTTACATCTGAAGGCTAAATGCTCTTCTCATGTGGAATTGTCGAAAAGCTGAACCCGCTTTTATTTTAGGAGAGGCAGACGAAGAGTAGAGGGCTGGTCCCAGTGTCCAGTTGACGCAGAGTAAAGAGCTTTCTAGTGTACACAACTTTAGCAAGCTGACTTGATAAGGATTTAGCTTTTATCGGATTCCGAGCTTAGCTGTCACGGCCGGTGCTTATACACAGAAGGTGCTTGAGGCCAAAGGTCTTTCTTACTTCATTGAAACAGTCAGTCAAGTTAGTCAGTCAGTCAGTCAGTCAGTCAAGTTAGTCAGTTCCTCGTCAACACCACATTAACCACATTTAACTATTTTCTCAGTATACTCACCTCACTTGTTACCTTAAGCCCACCTTACCTGTCATACTAACCCACCACACCTGTCATATTAACCCACCACACCTGTCATATTAACCCACCACACCTGTCATATTAACCCACCACACCTGTCATATCAGCCCACCACACCTGTCATAATAACCCACCACACCTGTCATATTAACCCACCACACCTGTCATTTCAACCCACCACACCTGTCATTTCAACCCACCACACATGTCATATCAACCCACCACACCTGTCATAATAACCCACCACACCTGTCACTATGGAGCCAGGCAATCAGCGGTGGTGGGGGACCATCACTTGGTCATGCACGGTGTGTCTGCTTACCATATGTTTGCCGCCTCACTCAACCCCCCAGTGGTCATGTTACCTGCCAGTGATCACCATTTGAAGCTAATCCAACCCTATCCTCCCCACCCACCCCCCCCCCCTCCGCCCCTCTTTCTCCTCTTCCACCTCCTCGTTCTCTTCTTCCTGCTTCTCATTTTCCTCTTCCTCCTCCTCCTCATTTTCCTCCTCCTCCTCCTCCTCCTTACCCTTCCTCATTTCCCTCCTCTACCTTGTTCCCTTACCCGTTCTTCTTCCCTTCCTCCGCTTACTCCTCCTCCTCCCTTACTCCTCCTCCTCACCTTACCCTCCTCCCCTACTCCTCCTCCTCCCGTTCTTCTCCTCCTCCTTCCCTTCTCCTCCTCCCCTTGCCCATCCTCCCCTTGCCCATCCTCCTCCTCCCCTCCTTATCCACCCTCCTCTTCCTTCTCCTCCTCCTCCTGACCCTCCTCCTCCTTGACCATATATCATCGTTGCCCTTCGGTGATTGCAACCGTCTTGATGTTTGAGAAAGACAGACAGACAGACAAACAGAAAGACAGACAGACAGACAGACAAACATAAAGACATAAGGCAAACAGATTGACACACAGACAGTTTAAGTAATTGTAAATACTCTTTTTTTTTTGTTACTTTTAGTCCAACATCTGTTTTGTACGTAAACTAGCGAGCTCGCGCGCACACACTGACTTCGGTACATAAGACTGCACGAACCAAAAATGAAACTTCACCGACGCATAACATACATACATACATACATACATACATACTGTACATGCATGCATACATACATACATAGGCCTGCACTTACACACTCCTCTTATAATTGTTTTTTCTTGCTTTTTATGTTTTAGTGTTTTCATCTCTCATCTGTACTAGTTCATTATATATTTCTTTAATATATAAACAGATACTTATATTTAGAGCGGTATAAGGAGCGTTATATCTTGAGTGACATGAGCACCACCTGGACAAATGTACCCGGAACATTGTGTCGTGTTATTGGCTCGGTAATTCAGCCTGTTAATTAACACTCTCATCGATTATTGTGCTGTACTGTATTGCGCTGTAAGCAACATTACAGTCTGTGATTTGTGGAATTTTAAAATTACGTCAATATATCACTTTATTTTGATGGACAACGTAATTTGCATTAAAATCTGCGGACAATACACCCGTGTTTTATTATATGTTATCATGCGAGTTTAGAAATAATCTCTGGCACAATATTTCACTTATTCATCTTTGTTATGTTTGTATGAGGTAATTAAATCAGCTGTGAATGCTTCGTTCATCTGTACTTGAATGTGAATCATAAATTTCTTACGTTTATCATAATATCGTTACATATTTTGTGGAGTTTTGTGTCTCATGTTATCTAGACTGAGACATGTATTTAGTGCCAACACGTGTTTGGTATCGTAAGGAAGTTGTTTTATATTTTTCTTTGGTCCTCCAGGAAAGTGAAGGGACCACACTCTCACCTCACGCGCAGAGAAGAAAACGTATATATTCTTGATGGGAGACTGACCTATACAGGCTTCCTCCCTCCCCCATGTTATTTCTTCCCCAGTACTGAATTGTTATTCCCATAATAATGCTGTTTTCATTAAATGATTGCTCCCAGATATTTACTGCCACCATTAAGTGGTATAAGTATAAAATACGACATACTTCGTGTTCAATAAAAATCGACTAAGCAATGAAGTGAGGGAGTTGGACACATCACAACTCACGAGGTCTTGGTGGCAATGCGTCGATTTGTAATTGTTGTTTCCTTAGAAATGAGTAGATTTCCTGATGTTTATAGGTTCTCGTTTATCTTAAGACTCTATACGTAAATATATAACGTGTTTAATCCTTTATATTGATGCGCATTTTTTCTTTACATGAGTGAAATAAGGAAAGCGTGGATGTAATTACAAAATTGGGAATTTATTAAAGTAAGACACTTATTTTAATCCACCTTTAATAGCTCGATAAAGCCTCCCACTGCAATTGATCCTGTCGCACGGATGAAGAGGACCGTAGGTTACGGTCTAAATATATGGTGCTCTTGTACCTCTGTTACAGTATATCTTCACACACACACACACACACACACGGAGCCGTAGACAAGGCCGTCATGCACATAAGCCCATTAGAACCGTAACCTCCACTAGGAAACCGGAGAAACCCACCCCTGACAGACCATACCACCACACTGAAGTTCCACGGATATGGTATGATCTCCCGTCTTTACTGCTATCCAACGTCACTTCCCTAGCTAACAAGTTCGACGAGCTGGCAACCACAGTCAGGTCAACCGCCGCGAGCGTCGTTGCCATATGTGAGGCTTGGCAAATTGTGCCTGAAACATGTCATATTGAGGGATATCAACTCTTTCATCACCTTCGTTCACAAAGACGCGGAGGGGGCGTTGCCCTCTTCTGTCAAGATGACCTACGCCCGTCACGCCTGGATGCTCAAGTCCCAGCAGATGTGGAAGCATTATGGGTACGTGTCGTGTTACGGGCCCACCCACGCAACACCGCCTCCATTATAATCTGTGTGGCATACCATCCGCCTCGATCACCCACCAGAGACACTCTTATCAATCATCTCATCACCACCTCAGACCACCTCAGAGTTAGGTACCCATGTGCCAAGTTAGTATTATGTGGGGATTTAAATGAAATTGACACCACTGATATCCAGGACCAGCTATCACTATCACAAGTTGTGACCTTCCCCACACACGGTCAAAATACCCTGGACCTTATCTTAACTGACTTAGCGGACCAGTACCAACCACCTCAACCAATGCCTCCTATCGGGTGTAGCACACACTTATCAGTGCTCTGGTCCCCAGCTGCCACTCCCACTCAAGTACAGAGACCCTACATCAAGACCTACAGGCCGATTACTGACTCTGCAGTGCGCCTCTTCGGGCAGTGGATAGTTCACCATCCCTGGACTGAAGTACTTAGCGTGGATGGCGTGGAAACCAAATGGATAAATTATACCAACACCACCACGCAAGCTCACCACCACTTCTTCCCCGAGAAGTCCGTCAGATCTCACCCAGCTGACTTGCCCTGGATCACACCTCGGATCAAAAGACTTATGCAACAGAGAGACAGAGCCTTTCATCTCAATGACCACATCCGCTACAGGTCACTTCGCAACCGAGTCATCCGCGAAATACGCACTGCAAAGAAGTCCCACTACCCAACCAAATTACAACACCTGAAGCACACCAACATCAGTCAATGGTATGGTAAGCTTAAAGAACTCTGTGGACTAAACAATAAGACACACCCCCTCCCCTTCCTTAGCCATCTCACTAGTGTTGACGCAGCTGAGCAAACAAATAACCATTTCGCTACTATATGCCAGACGCTCCCACGGCTTGACACAACCACTCTCCCTGCTTACCTACCAGCCCCCCTTCCCACTGACTTAGTAGAAGAATTTGACGTAGCAAAACGCCTGGACAAACTAAAATTAAAACGCTCTACCACCCCCATTGACTTACCAATGAAACTCTTCAAGGAGTTCTCCCCGGAGCTTGCTAAACCCCTCTGCTCCATCATCAACGCTTCTCTCAGTCAAGCCAGATGCCCAGCTTACTGGAAAACCTCTTATGTATCATCAGTGCCCAAGTCAACCAGCCCACAATCCTTAAATCAGCTACGACCTATTGCAATCACCCCAATACCCAGCCTAATCTGTGAAAGTTTTGTGTTCGACTGGGCTTATGCTGATATTGCAGGAGTCGTAGACCCTCAGCAATTTGGCAACATGAAAACTTCCTCCACCACTCACTGTCTTGTCAGCTTTCTCGATTACATATACCGCCATCTCGAGAAACGAAAAACATCTGTAGCTGTCGCCTTCATTGATTTCACTAAAGCGTTCGACCTAGTCAACCACAATATAATCATCAACAAAGCTATTGACCTCGGGCTTCGAAGAAGCCTCATACCATGGCTTACAGACTTCCTCAGTGACCGACGCCAAGCTGTACGCTTCCGAGGGGCTGTCTCCACCTCTCAGTCACTCACCTGTGGCGTCCCCCAAGGCACCAAGATGGGACCACTCTGCTTCCTTATGCTCATCAATGATGCCCTAAGAGAAACCCCTGCTCGCTGGAAATATGTCGACGACTCCACCATTGGGATCAGCGTCAACAATTCTGCTCCCAACTATACCGCCCTTCAGGATTTATTGAACAGTCTCCAAAACTGGGCCACCAACAACCATGTCACCATCAACCATACCAAGACCATGGTTATGCACATCAACCTCTCCTCCGACATTGTCCCACCTCCTTCCATTACTCTAGGTCCGAACACACTCCAGGTTGTAGATTCCACGAAGCTCCTCGGCGTCACCATAGACAACAAACTAAATTGGAAACCACACGTCAATGAAGTTGTCAAATCCTCCAGTTTCCGTCTCCACCTCCTCCGCCGACTCAAGTCCCTCGGAGTTCCTGCACACGAGCTCCTCAGTGTTTACACAACATTCATACTTCCCAAGCTCACCTATGCCTCCCCCACCTGGTCTTCCTCCCTAAATGCCACACAACGTAAACACCTAGAAAAAATGCAAAAGAGGGCATGCAAGATTATTCTCTCCCCCTCCTACTCCACATATCAAGAAGCGCTCAACACACTGACCCTTTCGACTCTCACTGACCATCACCACGACCTCATCTGCAAATTTGGTAAGAAGCTTCTACACCATCCCCGACACCGGCTCCTACTACCACCTGAGATCCCTTGTCCGAGAATTGCTGTGCGACACCACAACCGCATCCAGCCCATACGTGCACGAACTGATCGCTATAAGAACAGCCCAGTCCCAACCATTGTAAAAATTATCAATAACTTGTAATACTGTAACACTGTCACTATGTTGAAATGAACTGTAGTTTGAGCTTTTCCCCATCTAAGTTATTATATGTCTTATTTGTGTCACTTATGTTACTTGTATATTATTTGTAATTCGTAACCCATTCCCCAAATATGTAACTGTATATTTTCAGCCTTCTGGCTGCCAAGCTCTTTCAATAAACCGTTAATTATTATTATTATTATTATTACACACACACACACATAGTGAAAAAGAGCACCAGGGAAATCACAAACATATTGAGTGTTGAGTTGTTTAATTCAATTACCTAACGTTTCGAAACATTACTTACTGTATTTCATTTGAATGATTGACAGAACAAAACTAAAAATACTAAATACACAAAAGTGAAGAAGTTCAAGTGCTAATATAAGTCACTGATGTAAAGAAGAAGAATAAAGATACACAAACATTTAATGAGAGAAACACAATACTTCACACGAGGTCGGTTCACTGATACCAGGTAGATCAGTCGGTGTTGCTGACCTTAACCAGAACTGAAAAGTCCGCGTACGAGAACGGTGGTCGTCCCCTCACACCTGTCCTAGTGTTATCCCCTCACACCTGTCCCACTGTCGCCCCCTCACACCTGCCCTAGTGGTCGTCCCCTCACACCTGTCCCAGTATCGTCCCCTCACACCTGTCCCAGTATCGTCCCCTCACACCTGTCGTAGTGTCGTCCCCTCACACCTGCCCTAGTGGTCGTCCTCTCCCACCTGTCCCAGTATCGTCCCCTCACACCTGTCCCAGTATCGTCCCCTCACACCTGTTGTAGTGTCGTCCCCTCACACCTGCCCTAGTGGTCGTCCTCTCCCACCTGTCCCAGTATCGTCCCCTCCCACCTGTCCCAGTATCGTCCCCTCACACCTGTCCCAGTATCGTCCCCTCACACCTGTCCCAGTATCGTCCCCTCACACCTGTCGTAGTGTCGTCCCCTCACACCTGTCCTAGTGACCCTCCCCTCACACCTGTCCTAGTGACCCTCCCCTCAAACCTGTCCTAGTGATCGTCTCCTTACATAATTTTAAACTACTGTCGAAAAATTCAGTTTACACTATGAGGAGACACTTGTGGTCCCGTTTACAGGCAGTTCGACTCTTTGTTGTATTGTAAACGCAGGGTAATGTCTGAGAGCGGGACACAGGTATCGGGATTTACTGAATCTCTGTCCTAGTGTGGTCATGTGAGGATGACCCACGTTGACCTACTTACTTGACCACGCTCCTAACGCCTCCCTAACCTAATCTGACCTAACGCACTCTGACCTACGCATTTGACCACACGCCCAGCTCCTTCCTAACCTAATCTGACCTAACGCACTCTGACCTACGTATTTGACCACACGCCTAGCTCCTTCCTAACCTAATCTAACCTATCCTCGTCTGACGTAACCTAACCTATCCGGATTCAGGTTATATTACTCAACCAAACTCATTCTTACCTAACCTATCTTACCCTCCCCAACCCAAAACCTAACCTAAACCAAACATAACCTCTTCTAACCTAATCTAACCAAACTTAACCTAACTTTGCATAACCCAGCCGGACCTAACTAAATTTTATCGACCCAAATCTAACCAAACCCAATGTAATCTAACCTACCCTACCCTACCCTACCCTACCCTACCTTACCTTAACCTACCCTACCCTACCCTACCTTAACCTACCCTACCCTACCCTACCCTACCTTAACCTAACCTAACCTACCCTACCCTACCCTACCTTACCTTAACCTACCCTACCCTACCTTAACCTAACCTAACCTACCCTACCCTACCCTACCTTACCTTAACCTACCCTACCCTACCCTACCTTAACCTAACCTAACCTACCCTACCCTACCCTACCCTAAACCTACCCTACCCTACCCTACCCTACCTTAACCTAACCTACCCTACCCTACCCTACCCTACCCTAACCTAACCTACCCTACCCTACCCTACCCTACCTTAACCTAACCTAACCTAACCTAACCTACCCTACCCTACCTTAACCTAACCTTCTCAACCCGAACCTAACCTAAGATGACATAATAGAACCAAACTTAACCTAACAAAACCGGACCTAACCTAACAAAACCGGACCTAAACCTAACCTAACCAAACAAAACCGGACCTAAACCTAACCTAACCAAACCTAACCTAACAAAACCGGACCTAAACCTAATCTAACCAAACCTAACCTAACAAAACCGGACCTAAACCTAATCTAACCAAACCTAACCTAACAAAACCGGACCTAAACCTAACCTAACAAAACCGGACCTAAACCTAACCTAACCAAACCTAACCTAACAAAACCGGACCTAAACCTAATCTAACCAAACCTAACCTAACAAAACCGGACCTAAACCTAATCTAACCAAACCTAACCTAACAAAACCGGACCTAAACCTAACCTAACAAAACCGGACCTAAACCTAATCTAACCAAACCTAACCTAACAAAACCGGACCTAAACCTAACCTAACCAAACCTAACCTAACAAAACCGGACCTAAACCTAATCTAACCAAACCTAACCTAACAAAACCGGACCTAAACCTAATCTAACCAAATCTAACCTAACCTAACCGGACCTAAACCTAACCTAACAAAACCGGACCTAAACCTAATCTAACCAAACCTAACCTAACAAAACCGGACCTAAACCTAACCTAACCAAATCTAACCTAACCTAACCGGACCTAAACCTAACCTAACCAAACCTAACCTAACAAAACCGGACCTAAACCTAACCTAACCAAACCTAACCTAACCTAACCGGACCTAAACCTAACCTAACCAAATTAAATCTAATCTGATCTATCATATCCTAAACTACCCTCAATGAAACTACCCTAAGTGCATTACGTAAGTCTGAAATTAATTACTCACATCCTCCTGAATGTTACAGGTAATCTCTGTCTCACACCTTCCACACCTTCCATACTCCCACACTCCCACTCCTCCCACACTCCTACTCCTCTCACACTCCCACTCCTCCCACACTCCTCCTCCCACACTCCCACTCCTCCCACACTCCCACTCCTCCCACACTCCCACTTCTCCCACACTCCCACTTCTCCCACACTCCCACTCCTCCCACACTCCCACTCCTCCCACACTCCTACTCCTCCCACACTCCCACTACTCCCACTCCTCCCACACTCCCACTTCTCCCACACTCCCACTCCTCCCACACTCCCACTCCTCCCACACTCCTACTCCTCCCACACTCCCACTACTCCCACTCCTCCCACACTCCCACTCCTCCCACACTCCTACTCCTCCCACACCCTCCCTGGAAATATCAGGTGACATACAAGAAATCGGAAAATAAGAATGGAAAGAGATGCAAGAAAACAGGAACAGACCTTAAACCTGACAGCATCCACAAGTGTGTTATCGAAATGAGGTGAGCGAAGACAATTGAAGTGAATGAGGACAATAATGAAGTGAACGTAGACAATAATGAAGTGAACGAAGACAATAATGAAGTGAAGGAGGACAATAATGAAGTGAACGAAGACAATAATGAAGTGAAGGAGGACAATAATGAAGTGAAGGAGGACAATAATGAAGTGAAGGAAGACAATAATGAAGTGAAGGAGGACAATAATGAAGTGAAGGAGGACAATAATGAAGTGAAGGAGGACAATAATGAAGTGAAGGAAGACAATAATGAAGTGAAGGAAGACAATAATGAAGTGAAGGAAGACAATAATGAAGTGAAGGAGGACAATAATGAAGTGAAGGAAGACAATAATGAAGTGAAGGAAGACAATAATGAAGTGAAGGAGGACAATAATGAAGTGAACGAAGACAATAATGAAGTGAAGGAGGACAATAATGAAGTGAAGGAGGACAATAATGAAGTGAACGAAGACAATAATGAA
>CAUDMG010000149.1:910000-1022500 GCA_958450375.1 Homarus gammarus
CACCAATAAAATCACAAATAAGACCATTCACCACAACCACCAACCCCTACAAACCACAATCATCACCACCCACTACAATCACCATTCCCCAACCACCACAATCAACACCACAATCTCCCACCTACTTACCACAACCCCCTTATCTATCTATAATTAACCACCACAACCACCCACCATCAATCACTCCCACCTTTAACCACCACAAAAGTCATCCAACCACCCCCACCACTTACTAACCACCCCCCACCACTACCCAATCACCACCCTCCTGCAAGCCACTTTAACCACCACACAATAGCCACCCCAACCACCCCCACTAACCACCCCTACCACCACCCGCCAACCATCCCACACCACCCCCCACTAACCACGAACACGATAGAATAAATAGACTTGATAACCGAGTGGGTGGGAGAGGGAGGAGAGGGCGACAGGCAAGATATAATAATACAATTACGCCAGAGGGGAAAGTTGATGGAGAGGGAGGAAGAGGGGAAAAGTGAGAGGGGAGAGAGAATGGTGAGAGGGAGGAAGAGGCAATAATAAGTGAGTGGGGGAAGTAGTAATAATAAGAGGAGAGGGGGAAAAGTGAGAGGGGTAAGAGAGAAACAGTAATGAGAGGGAAGAAGAGAGAGAGAGGGGGAAAAGTGAGAGGAGTGAGAGGGAAAAACGAGCACTGATCATTTCGACCCACACACATTACACATACCATGAATTTGGCTTGATGATAGTGTCTTAATACAGTGACCCATGATAACCCATGATTCTGGTGACCCATAATCCTGTTGACCCATGATCCTGTTGACCCATGATCCTGTTGACTCATAAAATTGTTGACCCATGATACTATTGACCCATGATGCTGATGACCCATAAAATTGTTGACCCATAATACTCTTAACCCATGATACTCTCAACCCATGATCACGTTGAAACTAAAATCTAATATATTAACCAGAAATATAAAAAAAAAAGAAAATGAAGGATAAATAGAGAACAGAGTAAATAGAAAACGGAGCCTATATGTATATTTTTATGGGGGAGACTAAGGTAATATCTCCTACTACTACCACCACCACCACCTCCATCACCACAACTACCACTTTCACCCATCACGACCATCACCACGAACACCCCTACCCAATACCGCCCACTACCATCACCACACCCCACCACACCCCACCACCAACATATCCACGAATACCACCCACTAGTACCACACTCCATTACCACACACCTCGAGAAGGTACCCAAGTTAATCTAACGAAAATATGTTATAAAGTAAAAAACAAAATCAATTTATACTCCTTGTGAATTATTCTTGTTAGTCATCAAAAAGATTGTCAGATTTTGCATAATTTATTTGGATTTTTTTCCATTTTGTTGATTATATTCCCCTACACCCTCTCATCGCTCCTAACCCGACCCGACCCGACCCGACCCGACCCGACCCGACCTGACCTGGCCTAACCCTACTCGACCCGGCCTAACCCGACTCGACCCGACCCGACCCTGCCTAACCCGACCCTGCCTAACCCGACCCTGCCTAACCCGACCCGACCTGACCTGGCCTAACCCGACTCGACCCGACCTGGCCTAACCCTACCCGACCCTGCCTAACCCGACCCTGCCTAACCCGGCCCGACCTGACTTAACCTAATCCAACCTAACTTGACCAAACCCAACCCAACTTGACCTAGCATTACCTAACCTAACCTAACCTAATCTAACCTAACCTAACCTGACCTGACCTGACCTGACCTGACCTAACCTAACCTGACCTCTGTTAGCTATGGTCATAAAGGAAAGTTAAACATACAAATCATCTTAAAACTTAATTAAAATATTCCACTTGGATAAATAATTGTTTTCATAGATTTAATATTGAAGTAACATGATCTAGAAATACCTTAAATGATAAAGGATTATTTTTATGTCTGTTCCTCGGCTTCAGTAACGCAACTCTTAAGACATTTGGCTACGATATTGAACTTATGGGGATTGATTCACTTAGTATATTAGTGGCTGAGATGTCTGGATCACCTGAAGAATATACACCCCAGCTTATTTCATCTGAAGACTAACCTAACCTAACCAAACCTAACCTAACCTAACATAACTTAGCCCAATTTAACTTAACCTTAACTGATTTGATACACAGTTCAGTAACGTGAAAGGTTAGGTTAGGTTAGTTAGGTTAGTAGGTTAGGTTAGGTTAGGTTAGGTTAGGTTAGGTTAGGTTGCTCATATGGAGGATACGTTTTAATTTGTTTACGGTGGGTTGTTTACGGATATATCAGGTAATCAGCTGTTGTTATCCCAAGGCAGTATGGTAAACAAGAATGACGTCACAGTACCTGAAGAAAATGAGGCACACGTCGAAGAGAAAACGATCATTAGATATTATTGAAGACCATCATACTGGAAGTGTCTTATAAGCAGAGTCTGTTAAAGGGGAACAGTTAGTGATATATTTTTATGTGTGACTGAGCGAGTGACTAGATCTGGTTAGGATTAATAATATATTCAACGGTGTATGGTAATGTGTTTCACGCCTTGTTCCACCAGTCATTAAACAGCGATGTGTTGGAAGGGTCGTGTGGCCTGACAGAGGACCACCCAGTCACTGTTACTCACCCAGTCACTGTTACTCACCGTGTTAACTGTGTGCAGGAGCTCTTGTTACGTTGTCAAGCTATAATGTGTCGTGATATTTGTATAGATGATGATTTACATTGTAGTACACGAAATATTGGCATTAAGTTCTATCAATAATAGTTGTATTGTTATGTATGATATTAGTGTATACATAGGGAGAAGAGATTGACTGAGAGGTTTGAAGAGGGAGAGACGAAATCGGTGTGAATATAAAGATTTAATGAAAGGGCCGTAATGAAGCACGATAACGAAGGGGGAGTTAATGGAATAGTAGAATAAATATGAAGGAATTGACGTGGGGGTGAGGGGATCAATCAGTTTGTGAGGTAATGTACACAACCTTCCTTTGATGAGACCCTTGACAATCCTGCCCTCTTTGACAGCACACCAGCTCTCGGCATGACACCAGCCGCCTGACATAATAATATAATGGTTGCCCTTCGTATAACGAGGATGGCCTGCCCAAGGGCCACCTAGGCGTGAACTTGTTTAAGGTGTAGAAGCTGTCGCCAACACAGTGTCAAGGAATAATCCGAGAAGACTAGACAACTACACTGGCTAACCATTACCCTGGAATACGATCCGCAAATCGATTAACATTAAGGTTCCCAATTACTGCTGGGTAGACTGAGGCAAATAGCGTAAAGAAACTTGCCCATAGTTTCATCCCGCTCGAGGATCGAACCCGGGTCTGCTAGCTTGCGTGGTGAGCATACAGACCATTACACCACAGTTAGCCATGACGTAACACCACAACAGCTCGTTGACATGATGCCATAACCGCTCCTTGACATGACACCACAACAGCTCGTTGACATGATACCACAACAGGTCCTTGACATGACACCACAACAGCTCCTTGACATGACACAACAGCTCGTTGACATGATGCCATAACCGCTCCTTGACATGACACCACAACAGCTCGTTGACATGATACCACAACAGGTCCTTGACATGACACCACAACAGCTCCTTGACATGACACAACAGCTCGTTGACAAGATGCCATAACCACTCCTTGACATGACACCACAACAGCTCGTTGACATGATGCCACAACAGGTCCTTGACATGACACCACAACAGCTCCTTGACATGACACAACAGCTCGTTGACATGATGCCATAACCGCTCCTCGACATGACACCACAACAGTTCCTTGACATGACACAACAGCTCCTTGACATTACACAACAGCTCCTTGACATGATACCATAACCGCTCCTTGACATGACACCATAACCGCTCCTTGACATGACACAACAGCTCCTTGACATGACACAACAGCTCCTTGACATGACACAACAGCTCCTTGACATGACACAACAACTCTTTGACATGATACCATAACGCGCTCCTCGACATGACACCACAACAGCTCCTTGACATGACACAAGAGCTCCTTGACATGACACAACAGCTCCTTGACATGACACCACAACAACTCCTTGACATGACACCACAACAGCTCCTTGACGTGACACCACAGCATCTCCTTGACATGACACCACAACAGGTCCTTACATGACACCACAACAACTCCTTGACATGACACCACAACAGCTCCTTGACATGACACCACTACAGCTCCTTGACATGACACCACAACAGCTCCTTGACATGACACCACAACAGCTCCTTGACATGACACCACAACAGCTCCTTGACATGACACCACAACAACTTCTTGACATGACACCACAACAGCTCATCGACATGACACAACAGCTCCTTGACATGACACAACAGCTCCTTGACATGATACCATAACCGCTCCTTGACATGGCACCACAGCTCCTTGACATGATACCATAACCGCTCCTTGACATGACACCACAACAGCTCATCGACATGACACAACAGCTCCTCGACATGACACAACAGCTCCTTGACATGACACCACCTCAGCTCCTTGACATGACACCACAACAGCTCCTTGACATGACACCACAACAGCTCCTTGACATGACACCACAACAGCTCCTTGACATGACACCACAACAGCTCCTTGACATGACACCACAACAGCTCCTTGACATGACACCACAACAGCTCCTTGACATAACACCACAACAGCTCCTTGACATGACACCACAACATCTCCTTGACATGACACACCACCAACTTAATATTACTCGAGGTTCTGACACACTAGAGCAGTTTTCTCGCTTTATTAATTAACACTGAAGATGTTTACGTTATATAATGAGGGCGGTGCTGCCTCCCACGGGTGCACAGTACAGATGCACAACAACACAGTCACAGGTGTACAGCAACACAGTCACAAGTGCACAGCAACACACTCACAGGTGCACAACAACACAGTCACAGGTGCACATCAACACAGTCACAGGTGCACAACAACACAGTCACAGGTGCACAACAACACACTCACAGGTGCACAACAGCAAAGTCACAGGTGCACAACAACACTCACAGGTGCACAACAACACACTCACAGGTGCACAACAGCAAAGTCACAGGTGAACAACAACACACTCACAGGTGCACAACAGCACACTCACAGGTGCACCAACAACTCCACAGGTGCACCAACAGCCTTAAAACGACTCCTGAAAACCCAAATATTGATTAATTGAAAAGCTATTTATTTTTGTTTACTCAATTAGAACAAAAGATGAAGTAATATTTATCCCATGTCTTTGTAGAAGGTGATACTGGTCTGTTTATTGTGGCACAAAGGCTGGAGTAATTTATATTGAGGGGAGTACAAAGGGTGACGTCAGAGTAGTGGTGGTAGGAGTACTGGTACAGCTCACCTTTAGAAAGTAATTACAGGTGTACAGTACATGACATTATAATGTAATGGTGTCTATTAAAATAAGACCAATAGGTTATTATTTTTTTTCGGGGTTTTGTGTCATTATTTTGAGGTAATGAGTTAACAGTGCAGTAGAAGGTGAGAAGAAAGTCTGAGTTAAATGAGATGTAAAGTGTTTGGTACAGGTAGGTAAAAGGTTGAGTGTGGATACAGAACTTAATTACAGTCTTAAAGGAAGTTACTAGTAAATTTAGCTTTAAATTGATACCTAACTTGGCAGATGATGGTTGTCTTTCTGAGTACTGTCCCCACGCTGTTGCAGTCTGAGGCTTTCATGATCCACTCAGGGACAGACGTTCATACTTAGAGAACTATAACGTAAGAAATAATAAGTTTGTCAACACTAAAAATGATTCAAGTAAGTTTTTATTGACGGTACTGAAACAATGCTAGGTCCTCTCTCTCTCTCTCTCTCTCTCTCTCTCTCTCTCTCTCTCTCTCTCTGTGGGCGTCTCAGGTAAGCTGGCAGGATACAGTCGGAGGTCCCCAGGTGCACACACAAAAGCTCACGAGCTGTCATGGGAGTAACGTAACATACATTGGCTCTGTCTCGACCACCACTACCATAACACCCAAACATAAACACACCCCTCCACGACACCCGGGTCATCCCTGGTGTTTCCTCTGCCGCCTGAGGTCGAAGGTGAGAGGGAAGGAGAGAGGGGGAGGAAGAGAAGATAGGAAGAAGGAAGGAAAAGAGATGAGGGAAGGAAGGAAGAAAGGGTGGGAGGAAGGAAGAAAGGAGCAGGAGAGAGAGAGAGGAAACACGGATGACTAAGTAGAGATAAAAGGAAAAGGGAGTAGGGTGGAGAAAGGACAGTAAAAGAGAGATGTAAGAATAGTAGTGAGGAGAGGGAAAAGGAATGGTGGTCGGAAGAGAAGGAGGAAGGGGAGAGACGAGGAGAGGAGGGGTGAGGTAGAGGAAAGAAGGCGTGTAAAGGGGAGAGTTAGGAAGAAAAAGGAAGATTAGAGCAGGGGAATGAGGAGGAGGAGGAGAGAGAGAGAGAGAGAGAGAGAGAGAGAGAGAGAGAGAGAGAAACGGAAAAAATAAATGAAGGGGACAAATAGTAATAATCATATTGACTGATTGATAACTAGTAAGAGGGAGGAGGGAGAGAGAAAGATAGGAAGGGAGGGGGAGAAAGATACGTGAAACGACAGTGAAAAATATAAGAAAATGGAGAAAAATGAAAACAGAAGAGAGAGAAGAGAGACACTACGCTGACTACTATCCCTTTTATGTGTGTGTGTGTGTGTGTGTGTGTGTGTGTACCAGCTGGTGTAGTGTGTGTGTGTACCAGCTGGTGTAGTGTATGTCTGTGTACCAGCTGTGCCTAGATACAGCTGGTCAAGTCGTCCACACCACATCCCTCTCCCCTCACCTCATCCTCTCCCCTCGTTTATCCTCTTACTCTCACTTCTCCCTTTACCCTTTTTCTTGTTCCTCCCTCCCTCCCTCCACACCACTCACCTCCCCCCCCCCCCCCCATGAAGGTGCCTAGGGTCCGTGCTATAGGCCTACTTACTCCATATGACAGCGTATTTCCTGTTGAGTTTTAGCCTGACTACGTCCCCTTTCCAAGCTGTGCCTATAGGTGGTTGTGGTGGTGGTGGTGATGGTGATGGTGGTGGTAATGGTGGTAGTTGTGGTGGAGGTGGAGTAGGTGGTAATGGTGGTAGTTATGGTGGTGGTGGAGTAGGTGGTAATGGTGGAGTAGGTGGTTGTGGTGGTGAATGAGGAGATGGTGGGAGAGAGAGGTTGGTAGGTGGCAATAAACGCCCACCATACCACAGTTGAAGGAAAATAAACAACAATATTTACTGGACATGTCAATAAAGTAACCTTATTTTTTTATCAGTATTTTACGTTATCTTTCTTGGTCAAATATTAACACACTACGCCCACAGTTATTTGAGGGAAAATTTAAGCTTGTAACCTACACAGTACATATGTCCAGAAAGCATTTATGGGAACCAGATATATAAATACCTTTTAAAAACTCACTATTTCATCTGCATTATATCCATCTGGTACCATTCTGACAAAATTCAGGTTCTGGCCTATAGATTATGGTGGTAGTGGTATTGTGGTTGTAGTGGTGGTAGTAGTGGCGTGGTAACTGGTAGTAGTGGTAGTTGTAGTGGTGGTGGTGGTTGTAGTGGTGGTAGTAGTGGCGTGGTGACTGGTAGTGGTAGTTGTAGTAGTGGTGGTTGTAGGCGTGGTAACTGGTAGTAGTGGTTGTATTAATGGTGGTAGTAGCGGTGTGGTAACTATGGTAGGTAAGAGGTACGGCACTCTATCACCTGGTAATCACACCTGCTCTTCATTAACCTCAAAGTCTCTCTCTCTATCACTGAACCAACACCTCTTTACAAGCCGCCCCCTTACTGCTTATCACAACCCCTCTCTTTCCCTCTCCTCTGATGCCGCCCACTACCTCCCACTCCCTCTATCCCCTCTCCTTCTCCTCTTATGCCGTCCACTCCCTCTATCCCCTCTCCCTCTCCCCTAATACCGCCTTCTTTTCCTCCTCCACCCACTCCCCCTTCCCCAGATCCTGTCCACTCCCTCTGCTGACAACTCCACCTCTCCCTCTGATTGCTTCTACTCTCCCTCTCTCCTCTCCTAATCCGGTCCACTCCCTCTCCCTCCCACTCCCCCTCTCTTGATCCTATCCACTCCCTCTCCCTCCCACTCCCCCTCTCTTGATCCTATCCACTCCCTCTCCCTCCCACTCCCCTTCTCTTGATCCTGTCCACTCCCTCTCCCTCCCACTCCCCCTCTCTTGATCCTATCCACTCCCTCCCACTCCCCCTCTCTTAATCCGGTCCACTCCCTCTCCCTCCCACTCCCCCTCTCTTGATCCTATCCACTCCCTCTCCCTCCCACTCCCCCTCTCTTGATCCTATCCACTCCCTCCCACTCCCCCCTCTCTCATTTTCCTGTTCAGCCTCCAAATATTAACGAGTAATTTTCTTCTCTGGTCTTTAATACTCTCGTGGCAACTTCCTCATTAGGCTATTGTTATCGTCCCTCATTACCTCCCCCTTCAATGCCTCCCACTTCAATGCCTCCCTCTTCAATGCCTCCCACTTCAATGCCTCCCTCTTCAATGCCTCACCCTGTAATGCCTCCCCTTCAATGCCTCCCCCTTCAATGCCTCCGCCTTCAATGCCTCCCCCTTCAATGCCTCCCCCTTCAATGCCTCCCCTTCAATGCCTCCCCTTCAATGCCTCCCCCTTCAATGCCTCCGCCTTCAATACCTCCCCCTTCAATGCCTCCCACTTCAATGCCTCCCCTTCAATGCCTCCCACTTCAATGCCTCCCCTTCAATGCCTCCCCCTTCAATGCCTCCGCCTTCAATGCCTCCCCCTTTAACGCCTCCCCCTTCAACGCCTCCCCCTTCAACTCCTCCCCCTTCAACTCCTCCCCTTCAACTCCTCCCCCTTCAACACCTCCCCCTTCAACACTTCCCCGTTCAACTCCTCCCCATTCAATGCCTCCGCCTTCAATGCCTTCCCCTTCAACTCCTCCCCCTTTAACTCCTCCCCTTCAACACCTCCCCCTTCAACACCTCCCTCTTCAACACCTCCCTCTTCAACACCTCCCCCTTCAACACCTCCCCCTTCAACTCCTCCCCCTCCAACTCCTCCCCATTCAACTCCTCCCCTTCAACTCCTCCCCTTCAACTCCTCCCCCTTCAACTCCTCCCCATTCAACTCCTCCCCTTCAACTCCTCCCCCTTCAACTCCTCCCTCTTTAACACCTCCCCTTTCAACACCTCCCCCTTCAACTCCTCCCCCTTCAACTCCTCCCCCTTTAACACCTCCCCCTTCAACACCTCCCCCTTCAACACCTCCCCCTTCAACTCCTCCCCTTCAACTCCTCCCCCTTCAACACCTCCCACTTCAACACCTCCCCCTTCATCACCTCCCCTTCATCACCTCCCCCTTCAACTCCTCCCCTTCAACTCCTCCCCCTTCAACTCCTCCCCCTTCAACTCCTCCCCCTTCAACTCCTCCCCCTTCAACTCCTCCCACTTCAACTCCTCCCCTTCAACTCCACCCTCTTTAACAACTCCCCTTTCAATACCTCCCCCTTCAACACCTCCCCCTTCACCACCTCCCCCTTCAACACTTCCCCCTTCAACACCTCCCCCTTCAGCACCTCCCCCTTCAACTCCTCCCCTTCAACTCCTCCCCCTTCAACTCCTCCCCTTCAACTCCTCCCCTTCAACTCCTCCCCTTCAACACCTCCCCTTCATCACCTCCCCTTCAACTCCTCCTCCTTCAACTCCTCCCCCTTCAACTCCTCCCCCTTCAACTCCTCCCCCTTCAACACCTCCCCTTCAACACCTCCCCTTCAACACCTCCCCCTTCATCACCTCCCCCTTCAACACTTTCCCCTTCAACTCCTCCTCCTTTAACTCCTCCTCCTTTAACTCCTCCCCTTCAACACCTCCCCCTTCAATGCCTCCCCCTTCAACACCTCCCCCTTCAACTCCTCCCCTTCAACTCCTCCCCCTTCAACACCTCCCCTTCAACACCTCCCCCTTCAACACCTCCCCCCTTCAACACCTCCCCCCTTCAACACCAGCCCCCTTCAACACCAGCCCCCTTCAACACTTCCCCCTTCAACACCTCCCCCTTCAACACCTCCCCTTCAACTCCTCCCCCTTCAACTCCTCCCCTTCAACACCTCCCCCTTCAACACCTCCCCTTCAACTCCTCCCCCTTCAACACCTCCCCTTCAACACCTCCCCTTTCAACTCCTTTCCCTTCAACTCCTCCCCCTTCAACACCTCCCCTTCAACACCTCCCCTTCAACACCTCCCCTTCAACACCTCCCCTTCAACACCTCCCCTTCAACTCCTCCCACTCCACTTCTCTAGCATCTCCTCCCCATCCTTCTCCCTCACCTTAACCTCCTCCATCTTCCACCCACACTCCACCTCCACCATCTCTCCTTCCTCCCCCACCCTTTCTCCCTCACTCAATAGCTTCAGCAGATACCCTCCCTCCCCTCCCCCCCCCTTGCTTCAACACCTCAACACCGCCCCTCACCCTTCAACACCCCAACCTTCAATCTCCCTCACCACTGCTCCTTCCACTTCTCCTTTTCCATCTTCGTCCTCTTTCTTCATCCTCCTCTTCATCCCCCTCCTCCATCATCATTCTCATCCTCTTCCCCCTTCTCCTCTTCTCCTCCTCTTCCCCCTCCTCCTCCTCCTCCCCCCCCCCTCCCATAGCCTCACAGTAAACCTCATGTCTCCGGTTGTTTGAAAATCAATTGCCAAAGAAATATTTCCGGCTTCAAATCGGTTTAAGAGCTCAGTATTCATCGCCGCCACAGTTGTCATAATATTAGTCCTTTCGCCAGGCTACACTTTCGTCTGACTACACTTTCGCCAGGCTACACTTTCGCCAGGCTACACTTTTGCCTGACTACACTTTCGCCAGGCTACACTTTCGTCTGACTACACCTTCGCCAGGCTACACTTTCACCAGGCTATACTTTCGCCTGACTACACATTCATCTGACTACACTTTCGCCAGGCTACACTTTCGCCAGGCTACACTTTCACCTGACTACACTTTCGCCTGACTACACTTTCGCCAGGCTACACTTTCGTCTGACTACACCTTCGCCAGGCTACACTTTCGCCTGACTACACTTTCACCAGGCTACACTTTTGCTTGAGTACACTTTCGCCTGACTACACTTTCGCCAGGCTACACTTTCGCCAGGTTACACTTTCACCAGGCTACACTTTCGCCTGACTACACTTTCGCCAGGCTACACTTTCGTCTGACTACACCTTCGCCAGGCTACACTTTCGCCTGACTACACTTTCACCAGGCTACACTTTTGCTTGACTACACTTTCGCTTGACTACACTTTCACCAGGCTACACTTTCGCCAGGCTACACTTTTGCTTGACTACACTTTCGCCTGACTACACTTTCGCCAGGCTACACTTTCGCCAGGCTACACTTTTGCTTGACTACACTTTCGCTTGACTGCACTTTCACCAGGCTACACTTTCGCCTGACTACACTTTCGCCTGACTACACTTTCGCCTGACTACACTTTCGCCAGGCTACACTTTCGCCAGGCTACACTTTCGTCTGACTACACTTTTGCCTGACTACACTTTCGCCAGGCTACACTTTCGCCAGGCTACACTTTCGTCTGAGTACACTTTCGCCAGGCTACACTTTTGCTTGACTACACTTTCGCTTGACTACACTTTCACCAGGCTACACTTTCGCTTGACTACACTTTCGCCAGGCTACACTTTCGCTTGACTACACTTTCACCAGGCTACACTTTCGCTTGACTACACTTTCACCAGGTTACACTTTCGCCTGACTACACTTTCGCCAGGCTACACTTTCGCCTGACTACACTTTCGCCAGGCTACACTTTCGCCTGACTACACTTTCGCCTGACTACACTTTCGCCAGGCTACACTTTTGCTTGACTACACTTTCGCCTGACTACACTTTCGCCAGGCTACACTTTCGCCAGGCTACACTTTCGTCTGACTACACTTTCGCCAGGCTACACTTTCGCCAGGCTACACTTTCGCCTGACTACACTTTCGCCAGGCTACACTTTCGCCAGGCTACACTTTCGTCTGACTACACTTTCGCCAGGCTACACTTTTGCCTGACTACACTTTCGCCAGGCTACACTTTCGCCTGACTACACTTTCGCCAGGCTACACTTTCGCCAGGCTACACTTTCGCCAGGCTACACTTTCATCAGGCTACACTTTCGCCAGGCTACACTTTCGTCTGACTACACTTTCGCCAGGCTACACTTTCGCCAGGCTACACTTTCGCCTGACTACACTTTCGCCAGGCTACACTTTCGCCAGGCTACACTTTCGTCTGACTACACTTTCGCCAGGCTACACTTTTGCCTGACTACACTTTCGCCAGGCTACACTTTCGCCTGACTACACTTTCGCCAGGCTACACTTTCGCCAGGCTACACTTTCGCCAGGCTACACTTTCATCAGGCTACACTTTCGTCTGAGTACACTTTCGTCTGAGTACACTTTCACCAGGCTACAGTACGTATAAGCAAGACCCTTACCCTGCAAATTGTTTACACTTTCGGACACACCTGAAGACACTTTCGGACACACCCGAAGACACTTTCGGACACACCCGAAGACACTTTCGGACACACCTGAAGACACTTTCGGACACACCTGAAGACACTTTCGGACACTTTTAAGTCAATTTGGGGAAGACAAAAGATAGCCCGGGACTCACCTGAAGACAATCTTGGCCGAGCAGGAAAGTTAATTTTGATCCTATCTTAAGAGGAACTTTAAAATATTGGTGATATTGACTCTCTCTCTCTCTCTCTCTCTCTCTCTCTCTCTCTCTCCGTCATACTCTGTCAGCTTTATTCTTGGGTACTGTGATTTTTTTTACTGTTATATAATAGTTCATTCTGTCTGCTTTAAGTCTCTCTCTCTCTCTCTCTCTCTCTCTCTCTCATACAACATCCAAATCTAGATACGTCCCTTATCAGCACATCATAAGAGACAACAGTAACGTAAGAATCTTTGTGAATCGTGACCCTGAGCTGGTGTGTCCTGTTGGTAGGTCTGCCACACACTGAAGTCTTTGAGGGATAATTTAGTCTTGTGTTTTTTTGATGTTGGACTAAAGATTTTCATTTGGTTTTGTATCGTTTTTTTTTTAATTCATTTCCACTCCGGACACAATATATTCATCAGTCCAAGATTTTCCACAGTTATCGCTAAGAATTTTTTTTTTAAAGTTTGATCTTAAGGGAGTTTTTGTAATAATTTTGTCAAGAGAGGAGATATACTGTGGATTTTGTCTGCGTTGACTTAACACAATTTCCACTGGTGGATGTTTACGTGGGAGAGGGAATCTTTTTCTTTCGTTTTCTTTTTTCTTCAACTACGTCTTTACACAGCTGATGGTCTGGTGTTACTCCTCTATACCTTAATATATATTTCACTATTACAAGGCGTTTCTCTACTGGCCGGGATACAGAGTGTTGAATCAGAACCTTTCAACAAACTTGGCAGTTATTCACCCTCACAACAGCAAATAATCCTAGTTGAACACATAAGACATTCTTTACAACTTCCTGTGGTGAGAAAATACGGTCATTTACCATGTATTGTGGCAGTGTTCTCTCGCAGTGCCACGAGGTAAGAGTGCCATTACTCTTCTCACATTGCTGACCTATTTTACCACTGGTATTCAGAGTGTCAGTTGCCTCTCAAAATTTTATTGATGACCTGTGACGCCATTGTCACCGTGAGTGTCACTGGCCGCCCACAGTGTCACTGACCTCCTCCAGTGTCACTTACCTCCCACAGTGTTACTTGCCTCCCACACCAATATTTACTTCCCACGGCGTCGTGGACCAATGAGATCATTGCTATTCCTTAGTGGTATCGACCTGGCAAAGAAAATTGCCATCCTTGATTGCTATTGATCACCTAGAGTGCCCTTAGCTGCCAGAGTGCCAATCACCTTGAGTGCCACTGACCTAGAAATCCAGAACTTCCGGAAATACCACTGACCTTCCGTAGCGTCCTTGACCAGCTGCACCAGTAACTAATGAGTGCCACTGACCTTCCATAACGCCAGTGTCCAGTAACACACGAGTGTCTCTCACTAAGTACACTGCCGTTGAATTATTGATTTTATTCATCAGTGTCTTATCTGTTTACCTCTCCTTCTATATTTATCCTTCTATATCGTTGACATTTTCTCCTTGTACAAGTAAACAAACAAAAAGATAGATAAGGAGATAAAAGTAGAAAGAAAAAATAAATAAAATCATCTGTGCATTACTCAAGAAATAATGACATAACCAAATATATTAATAAATAAACTAAGAGATAAATTAATAATGCTCCATCATAATGCACCATCATAATGCACCATCATAATGCTCAATAGGAATTACTATAGTGCCTAGCGTTACGGGTGTCCACGGTGCCACGACTCTTACTGTGCCATTAACATTCTGAGGTGCCACTGACCTTAGTTGGTGGCATTGATCTCCAAGATTGTTTGGTTATCTTATGGGATGTAACTGACCCCTCAGAGTGCCACGTACTTCTCTCATATAGTGCCAGTAACTTCATATTGCCAGTAACCTCTTAGTACCAGTAACCCCATAGAGTGCCAGTAATCTCATAGTGCCAGTAACCTCATAGTGTCAGTAACTTCGTGGAGTGCCAGTAACCACATATAGCTAGTAACCTCACTGAGTGCGAGTAACCTCACTGAGTGCCAATAACCTAATAGAGTACCAGTAACCTAAAAGAGTGCCAGTAACCTAAAAGAGTGCCAGTAACCTCAATGAGTGCCAGTAACCTCCCAGAATGCCAGTAACGTCATAGAATGCCAGAAACCTCATAGTGCCATTAACCTCATAGTGCCAGTAACCTCATAGTGCCAGTAACCTCATAGTGCCATTAACCTCAAAGTGCCAATGACCTCATATAGTGCCAGTACCCTCATACTGTCAGTAACTTCATATTGCCAGTAACCTCATAGTGCCAGTAACCTCATAGTCCCAGTAACCTCATAGTGCCAGTAACCTCATAAAGTGCCAGTAACCTCATAGTGCCAGTAACCTCATAGTGCCAGTAACCTCATATAGTGTCAGTACCCTCATACTGTCAGTAACCTCATATTGCCAGTAACCTCATAGTGTTAGTAACCTCATAAAGTGCCAGTAACCTTATATAGTGCCAGTAACCTCAAAGTGCCAGTAACCTCATAAAGTGCTAGTAACCTCATAGTGCCAGTAACCTCATAGTGCCAGTAACCTCATATAGTGTCAGTAACCTCATAGTGCCAGTAACCTCATAGTGCCAGTAACCTCATAAAGTGCCAGTAACCTTATATAGTGCCAGTAACCTCATAGTGCCAGTAACCTCATAGTGCCAGTAACCTTATAAAGTGCCAGTAGCCTCATAGTGCCAGTAACCTCATAGTGCCAATAACCTCATATAGTGTCAGTACCCTCATACTGTCAGTAACCTCATACTGTCAGTAACCTCATAGTGCCAGTAACCTTATATAGTGCCAGTAACCTCAAAGTGCCAGTAACCTCATAGTGCCAGTAACCTCATAGTGCCAGTAACCTTAAAGTGCCAGTAACCTCATAAAGTGCCAGTAACCTCATATAGTGTCAGTACCCTCATACTGTCAGTAACCTCATATTGCCAGTAACCTCATAGTGCCAGTATCCTCGTATAGTGCCAGTAACCTCATAGTGCCACTTAATTCCCTTCTGTAATGTCGTAAGCTTCCACAGTGCCACTTACAGTAGTTTGCAGTCTCACTGATTTCCATTAGCCTTAACTATCTAGAGTGCCATTTACAGAGAGACGGATCTAATGGGCCTCAGTCTTGATAGGCCCCAATCTTACTATCAGGATTGGGGTTCAGTTCTAATAGGCCCCAATTGTAATGGGTATCAGTACTAAAGGACCCCCCAGTCGTAATGGGTGACAGTGTTACTGGGCCTCAGTCGTAATGGGTGCCAGTGCTAATGGGTCCTAGTTCTAATGGGTGCCAGTGCTAATGGGTCCTAGTTCTAATGGGTGCCAGTGCTAATGGGTCCCAGTTCTAATGGGTGCCAGTGCTAATGGGTCCCAGTTCTAATAGGTGCCAGTGCTAATGGGTCCCAGTTCTAATGGGTGCCAGTGCTAATGGGTCCCAGTTCTAATGGATGCCAGTGCTAATGGGTCCCAGTTCTAATGGGTGCCAGTGCTAATGGGTCCCAGTTCCTAATGGATGCCAGTGCTAATGTTCCCGAGTTTGAATTGATCATCATATCCTTAATGACTATTAGTTATAATGGGCCCATTAGGAAACATAACCTATTAACACTGGGACCCGATACTCCTTCGACCACTAGCAACTAATTAAAGTAAACTCGTCTTTTCTCATTAACCTCTGAGTGTCATTAACCAACTTCCCTTCAATTAACCTTCTAAAGTCACAGTGACCTCCGTGTGTAGCATTAACCTTGTGTAGCATTGACCTTGTGTAGCATTGACCTCCGTGTGTAACATTGACCTCCTTGTGTAGCATTGACCTCCTTGTGTAACATTGACCTCCTTGTGTAGCATTGACCTCCTTGTGTAACATTGACCACCTTGTGTAGCATTGACCTCCTTGTGTAGCATTAACCTCCTTGTGTAACAGTGACCTCCTTGTGTAACATTGACCACCTTGTGTAACATTGACCTCCTTGTGTAGCATTGACCTTGTGTAACATTGACCTCCTTGTGTAGCATTGACCACCTTGTGTAACATTGACCTCCTTGTGTAGCATTGACCTCCTTGTGTAACAATGACCTTGTGTAACATTGACCTTGTGTACCATTGACCTCCTTGTGTAGCATTGACCTCCTTGTGTAACAATGACCTTGTGTAGCATTGACCTCCTTGTGTAACATTGACCTCCTTGTGTAACTTTGACCTGTCAGAGTACTGCTAACTCGTCTAGTGTAATTGAATTCTTAAGGATTTAATGGCTTGTTAGAGGGTCATTGACCTCTTGAAGGGCCATTGACCTCTTGAAGGTCCATTGACTCTTGAAGGGCCATTGACCTCTTGAAGGGCCATTGACCACTTGAAGGGTCATTGACCTCTTGAAGGGCCACTCACCTCTTGAAAGGCCATTCACCTCTTGCAGAGTCATTCGCCTCTTGGAGGGCCATTAACCTCTTGAAGGACCATTGACCTCTTGAAGGACCATTGACCTCTTGAAGGACTATTGACCTCTTGGAGGGCCATTGACCTCTTGAAGAGCCATTGACCTCTTGGAGGGTCATTTGCCTTTTGGAGGAACAACGACTTCTTGAAGGTCCATTCGGCTCTTGGAGGGCCATTGACTTCTTGAAGGGTTATTCACTTCTTGAAGGGCCATTGACCTCCATGAAGGCCAACAACCTCTTGGAGGGCCAGTCGCCTCTTGGAGGGCCATTGACCTCTTGAAGGGCCATTGACCTCTTGAAGGGAGGTTCACCACTTGAAGGGCCATTGACCTCCATGAGGGCCATTGACCACTTGGAGGGTCATTGACCTCTTGAAGAGCCATTGACCTCTTGGAGGGCCATTGACCTCTTGAATGGCCATTGACCTCTTGAAGGGTCATTCACATCTTGAAGGGCCATTGACCTTCATGAGGGCCATTGACCTCTTGGAAGGCCACTGACCTATTGATCCGTTTAAAATCATTTAAGTCTTAGGACACCGACCCCCAAGGTCAATTATCTAAATTTATGTGACCTAAGTGCCACTGACCTGCTATTATGGCGCTACTCTTAGATTTCCACAGATAATTAAACTCACAAACATCATCTAAATACCACTTGCAGGCTAGAGTGCCATTGATCCCTCAGAGTGTTAATGATATACTCGAGTGCCAATGACATGATCTAGTGCCAAAGACTACCGATGGCACAAATGATTACCAAGAGTGCCAGCGGTCTCCGAGAGCATCAGTGACATGCCAGAGTGCCAATGATCAGCCAAAATACCATTGACCAGACAAAATGACTGTAACCACCTAAAGTGTCAGCGACGTGTCAGCTAGTTATGACCTCACTAATATAACTGACACACACACACACACACACACACACACACACAGTACAGTGCCACCCTAAAGTGTCAGTGCTTTCCTGGAGTGCCACTAACATACTGTAGACCCTCGTCAGTCTAAATAATTAATCAAGGTTAGATTAAGGTTATATTAAAATTAGTCTAGGTTAGGTTAGGTTAGGTTAGACTTTGGTTAAGAATGGGTTACGTGAGGTCCTGGGTGATAAGGTCTGGTTTAATGAAACTGAATATAAGAGAGAGAATGAGTGAGTGAATTAGAATGGGGGAAAGAGGAAACAGATAAACTGTATATATGAGAGAGAGAGAGAGAGAGAGAGAGAGAGAGAGAGACTTCGTTCTCAACGGGTCGAGGAAACACTTGTGTAATCTGGCCCACCTCACTGTTCACTTGAAGAGAATAGAAATACTGATAACATTATAATATATTGAATCATAGTGAGTTGTGATGGGTCTCTCTCTCTCTCTCTCTCTCTCTCTCTCTCTCTCTCTCTCTCTCTCTCTCTCTCTCTCTCTCTCTCTCGTAAATGCCCTTTTGATCAGATTACTGTAATTAAGAGAAGTTATAGCCAGGTTACAGCCAGTCCTACTGTACCTCTTAAGTTTTACAAAAAAAAATAGTCTTTGGTCTCGACGCCGGTAAGTATTTTACATTTACTGTACCTGTACTTTTTAAGTCTCTTTAGTCTTTATAATTTACACACCTGAGGCGGGAGTAAGGTAATACACCTGCCAGGGTCACGTAGTGTGGCACTCATGACCTGGTTCCCGGGGTCTTGCTCATATGTTCCTGTATTATCAGTGTTTGCTGTGTTGAATTTGGAGGGTACAATTTTTACTTTTTACTTTTATTGGGATTAATCATTTTTTCCTCCTGTACAGCTCTCTCTCTCACACACTGCTCACCTGAGTGAGGCAGCAGGAGATAATTATAAGAAAGGTGAGTGGGAGTGGAGGAGAGCGTGAGGGCGTGACTAAGAGAGACTCTTCTTGTTTTTCAGGGACAGCGAGCGGGATCTGGGCGAGTACCGAGATGCTGACCTTGGGTCAGGCTCCCTCTCCGGCAGTGGCTCCGGGGCAGCTGGGGGCGGTGCTGGAGGCGGGACAGGAGGCGGGCCTGGGGGAGGGGCAGGGGGCGGCAGCAGTAGCAGCAGCACAGGCAGCGCGGTTATGAGGTCTCGAGGAGTGACGGGTAGCGGGGCGGGGTCAACCACATCAGGGGGCGGAGCTTCGGGTCCCGTGGCCAACGGGGGCGGGGCAACGGAGACGGGCGGGGCGACGAGGGATGGCTCGTGCACCAACGGAGGTGGGAGCGGGGGGCGCCGCGCCCAGCGCCTGCCTAGTCTTCGGTTGGCCAACGGGCGCGTGGCTGTCACGGGCCCACTGACCGGCTCGGAGGAGGAGGTGCGCTCCCCGCGCTCCGCTACTCTCAAAGACGACATCAAGATTTCAGTGGAGACGACCACATGCACCGACTCGCTCGTCACCGCCGTTGAGGATGAGACAGCCTTTGTGAACGACTACATCTCCCCTGAGATGAATTACCGCGATGTCAGTAAAGTGCACTTCGGGGGCGATGACGTGTCGCTGTATGGCACGCCCAAGGAAGAACTGGGACCCGGGCAGCTGTGCGTGGGGTCCGCGGGGGCGCCGCCCGGGGCCGAGCCTAAGCCATCCTTCCTAAAAAATCAACTACAGGCGCTCTTCCAACCAACAGACAACAGATTAGCCATGAAACTCTTCGGCTCCAAGAAGGCGCTCATGAAGGAGCGCATCAGACAAAAAGCGGCAGGACACTGGATTATTCATCCCTGCTCCAACTTCAGGTGAGTACTGACCCTTATGTTGTTACCGCCAGGTGCTTTCTCACTTACCTCTAGTGCACAACTCAAACCTGAGGACACAAGTTCTCACAGGCCTCTACCCTTATAACTGTAGCTGTTCAAATTGTACATAAAGAACTTTTGGATACTTTTAATGTATAAAAAAAAAATATTGTCTTCTGCAAGTGATTGTTTTTGTGGGCATGGATCGAGAGCCCTCTTGTACTATACAGTTAGGAGTACAACGCAGCCCACTGAGATAGAAGACTTTACCATTCTCTTGCAGTTCTTTTAAATTTTGCCAAAAAAAGGTTTAATTTACAAGACTATTTCTGTATCTCATGTAGATGCCCGCGTGTTGCCATAATCGTGTTGGTTTACGAGTGGCGTAGAATTGTCTTAATCTACACCGCGAGTGACCTTGAACAACTGTATAACACAACCCATAACCTGGCGCCGGAATCCTTAGTGACAGGTACACCGCGTAAATTTAAACAATCGTTCGTGTCCAGGTAACTTAAAGTCCTCCATTCATTGTTGCCCATCCCAGGCACCAACAACCATACACGACTTCTTGTATAGTAGTGTGAGAGGAAGTAACGGGTTAAAGTTGAATAAAAACAGTAACTGGTCCATAAATATTTAAGTTTTATCAAAATCGTCCAGCAGAATGTTAGCTTTTCTGGGTCTTCGTAAACTATTACTGCTGAAGTTAAGAACGTTTGCGTCCTTCTCACCTTTAATATGGAACTTGAGTGAGTGTGTGATGAACGTTCGGGTATTGTCTATCTTTTGGTATTGACCGGAAACAAGAAACAACATATTATACATATCACTGTTAATTTGTATAATGCTTCGTGTATAATCAGTCCAATCGTTCAACTTTTTTTATACTCAACTACATGTACTACGTGTGTGTGTGTGTGTGTGTGTGTGTGTGTGTGTGTGTGGTCGTAATTCTAAGTTTAAGAGTGCATGTGTGTACCTGCCTGCCACACCTCCATCCTCACTTATCATACAACCCCGCCACCTGAGCAAGTTCTCCTCCCCACCTGCCCCGTACTCCTCCCCACCTGCCCCGTTCTCCTCCCCACCTGCCCGGTACTCCTCCCCACCTGCCCCGTTCTCCTCCCCACCTGCCCCGTTCTCCTCCTCACCTGCCCCGTACTCCCCCCCACCTGCCCCGTTCTCCTCCTCACCTGCCCCGTACTCCCCCCCACCTGCCCCGTACTCCTCCCCACCTGCCCCGTTCTCCTCCCCACCTGGCTCGTTTTCCACTTCACTTCCTCCATTCCTCTTCTCATCTGCCCCCATCCTCCTCTCCACCTCCTTGGTCATCCCTACCTACTCCGATCTCCTCCCCATCTTCTCCGTCCTCCTCCTCCTCCCCACATGCCCCGTCCTTCTCCCCATCTTCCTCGTCCTCCTCCCCACCTGCCCTACCCTTCTCATCACCTTCACCTGAACTATTCATTCATAAACATATTTCTGTCTATCCTGGGCATAAAATCAGCGTGTAAATATAAGGTTTTGTCCATCCTGGGGAAAGAACGTGAAAAACTAATCCATTCGTATAGAAATGTGATTTTGTCTATACTAGAAAAAGGATCTGGCATGTAAATAAATGTTTTAGTCCATCCTGGGTGAAAAACAGTAGTTTGGGGAGTGAGTGAGTGATGGTGACGGTGGTGATATTTTTTATCTTATTTATAGTGTTTGAGGGTGGTGTATTGTAGTGGTGATGGTGGTGATAATGTTTGGTGGTGGCGGTGGTGGTGATACTATTTGGTGGTGGTGGTGTGTGGTGATGATTGTGGTGGTGTGTGGTATTAAGTAAGTGGTAATTGTCTGTGGTGTTGGTGGTGGTGTGTGGTAGATTGGCATAGTGAGTGGTAGTGGTGATGGTGTATGGTGGTGGTGTGTGGTAGACTGATCATAATAAGTAATGGTGATGGTGTATGGTGGTGGTGATGGAGCATGATGGTGGTGTGTGGTAGACTGGTCATAGTGAGTGGTGGTGGCGATGGTGTGTGGTGGGTATTAGTGGTGGTGGAAGGTGGTGGTGGTGGTGGCGGTGTGTGGAGGAAGGTGGTGGTGGGGGGTGGTGTGTGGTGGTGGTGGTGGTAGTTGTGGTAGGTATGGGAGAGCAGGGCGCCATCCAGGCACGCCTATGTTAGTAAACATGCCAAGGTCCGCCACCCATCTCCACCAGCTCTCTCAGAGGAGTGCATGGCTCCCTGACCACACACACGCCCTCACCTGTGTGTTGTCTCATTACTGGCGCTTATGGACCTGTAGCCCCCCGCGGTGCACCTGGGTGTGTGTGTGTGTGTGTGTGTTTGATAGTGTGTACCACAGAGGCTGTTGCGGTCTCCACACTGTAGGAAGTAATTAATAGAATATAATTGTGTGTGTGTGTGTGTGTGTGTGTGTGTGTGTGTGTGGTAGCCAATATACATACAGTAAACCATTATTACTGTGTCTACAAGTTGTGAGTCCTGCGTGATATTGAGGAGCTTTGTACTGTATTCCTGGGATGTTCGTCCCTCGCGCTGATGGACGTCACTTAGTGGAAATTGGCCAATAATACTAGATCAGCTGGCGGGAAAAGTGGTGTATACAGAAGACAGGAAGACTAGTGAAAGACCTGCAAGAAGTGTATTATTTTTAGCATTGATCTCCGCACGTCGCCACACCAAGGTCCTGAAGGTCACAGTTCATCCGGGTGTTACTCTTGCCACAAGTTCAGTTTCCTCTACAAATGTTGAATACATTGTGTAAACAAGTCAATACAGACATTATTTACTGAGAATACATGTGTTTCATCTCGTGTATGCAGGTAGTTACTGTATGTAGTCATAATGCCTGGCCGTTTATTTTTAGTCCAGGTCCCCCGTGAGCGATATTCTTGGCCTGTGTCAGTCTACAACATAATCCTCGAGCGCCTTCATCCTCTACCACAAGGTTAATGTAATGGTGCTTAAAGAGTCTTGTAACTTTTATCTTGTTCCAATAACCAGTACGGTCGATACAGCCGCCATTCTGGGTATTTGTAGCGTCCGTTACAGCTTCTTCCTATTGCTGTATTTCAAAGAATCTTTTTATTTACACTTCCTCATGTGTCTTGAATGACTTTGTTCTACATTACCGAGATTAGAGATACTCGTTACGCATTCTGGTTCCTGATTGGGTGAAATTCTGAACAGCTAGAAGCCTTGTTAAGGTATTGGACAGAGGTGACACTTAGTAAAAACACATAACTAGGATAAATTGAACAGCTGATTACTTAATGTTCGAAATTCCCGAGTACCAGTAAGGTAGTCTAGTCCTTCATTAGCTAAAGCTGTAACTAATGTGAAATGTTTGTAAACAGATTATACTGAACCTTAACGCTTGTGTTCCTCTCGCATGGCAGCCATCTTGGAGCTTAGGTACCAAGGTTGTAGTCAGTGAAACTCGACCAAATTATTCATGTGACTTAATTTCAACGATTTTGACTCTTTGTACTACTTGACCATAAGAGTGAAGCAGCTGCTGTAGACCTATTAGCCCATATGTGGCAACTTTTACACAGCCATAGTCACTCGGGTATCTAACTGACGTAAATCCAGTTTTCTTATTATGCTTGTATAAGGTTGTGGCCTTCTGATTGGTTGACTGTCTCCACTCAATTCGTCCTCCAACTGAGCGGTGTACAGTTCGTCCTCCTGCTGAGCGGTGTACAGGTAGTCCTCCTACTGAGCGGTATACAGGTCGTCCTCCTACTGAGCGGTGTACAGGTCGTCCTCCTACTGAGCGGTATACAGGTCGTCCTCCTACTGAGCGGTGTACAGGTAGTCCTCCTGCTGAGCGGTATGCTGGTCGTCGTCCTACTGAGCGGTGTACAGGTCGTCCTCCAGTTGAGCGGTACACTGGTTCTTGGAGGCCTCGGGGCTTCGTGTTCCTGGCCCAGTGCTTGTCTTTTCTGACTTCACTGATGGAGGGCAGTCTAACACGCGAGGGAGGTTATATTGACGTAAGACTTAATGTAGCCGTTGGTTAGTCTTGTTTTATGATGCAGGGGACGAGACGTGTTTGTGGATGTCTCAGGAGGTAGATAACCGAGCGGTAATTAGTTCCTTCACCACCTTGCCGTATACAGGTACATAGGTAGTCAGTCATGCACCGTTATAAGGTCATATACAGGTAGACATGTACCGTCAGGAGGTCATATAAACAAGTAATCATGCACCGTTATGAGGCCACATAGAGAAATTGTCACGCACCGTCATGAGGCCACAAACAAGTAGTCATGAATCGTCATGAGGCAACATAAACAAGGGGTCATGCACCATCAAGAGGCTACATAAACAAGGAGTCATGCTCCGTCATAAGGCCACGTACGCAAATAATCATGTACCATCATGAAGCCACATAAACAGTCATGCACCGTCATGAGGCCAAATAAAGTCATGCACCGTCATGAGCCCACATAAACAGTCATGCACCGGCATGAGGTCATGAGCCCACATAAATAGTCATGCACCGGCATGAGGTCATGAGCCCACATAAATAGTCATGCACCGGCATGAGGTCATGAGCCCACATAAACAGTCATGCACCGGCATGAGGTCATGAGCCCACATTAACAGTCTGCACCGTCATGAAGACACATTAACAGTCATGCACCGTCATGAGGCCACATTAACAGTCATGCACCGTCATGAGGCCACATTAACAGTCACGCACCGTCATGAGGCCACAAGCAGCCCTGCATCGTCATGAGGCCACATAAACAGTCATGTACCGTAATGAAGACACATTAACAGTCATGCACCGTCATGAGGCCACATAAACAGTAATGCACCGTCATGAGGCCACATAAACAGTCATGCACCGTCATGAGGCCACATAAACAGTCATGCACCGTCATGAGGCCACATAGACAGTCATGCACCGTCATGAGGCCACATAAACAGTCATGCACCGTCATGAGCCCACATAATCAGTCATGCACCGTCATGAGCCCACATAATCAGTCATGCACCGTCATGAGCCCACATAATCAGTCATGCACCGTCATTGACCTTGGTGCAGGTGAACCTTATAAGACACCACAACGTACCTGAGGTTCCCAGCCACACAAGGGAGCCGACCAGACCCCGGGCGTGTAAGGTCACCTCACCTCACCTGCAGTGGCTGCCGGATAAAGGTCACGGGGTCAGGGAGCTTTGGTGATGTAGGTTAATGATTATAATATTTATAAAATATAGCAGAATATAGCCATCCACGGGTGAGTTGTTGTTTGTGTATGTTTATATATTGTATACATATGCATCTTATACATGTTGTGTGCATATGATTTTGTCTTTTATAATACTATTTAAAGGGGTTAAATTCTCTATTTCTTAAGGTGTATGGTTCAGTTGTTTTAAGTGTCTGTAATTGAACTAACTGCGCCATATTCTGAAGTAGTGGTCTTCAGGGAATGTTTCTCGAATACTAAATGAATTCTTTTTGGGATTTTGCTTCGAGTTATAGTGGATTATTCAACGGAACTAAAGGGATTATCATCTAACTTTAAAGGGATTTTGTTCATGTTATAATGGTTCGTGTCACGCCTCTTAATACAATTATACCAAGTCTCTAATGCAATTATACCACGCCTCTAAATGAGTTATACCATACCTCTCTAAATAGTTTATGCCACGCCTCTAAAGGGATTAACTACAGCTCTTTAGGGGTTCTGGTCCAACTCCAATGACATTATACCAAAGTGTTAAAGGAATTATGTCATGACCCTATTGGGAATTTATTGGTTTGACCGAGAAATATTTTAGGTCAGCTTTTCTTTATGTGGTTCTGGCCTTCATAATGCTGCCAACTTGTTAGTACTGTTTATAAGACTTTTTTTTTGTTCTTCGTTGTCAAGAAATAAAAACCTCGACGTGGAGACAGTAAGACAACGTCAGATTTTTTCCGAGATAACTAGATGGGGAGGTTAGGTTAGGTTAGGTTAGGTTAGGTTAGGTTAGGTTAGGTGAGGTTAGATTAGGCTAGGTTAGGTTAGGTGAGGCTAGGTGAGGTGAGGTTAGGTTAGGTTAGGTTAGGTTAGGTGAGGTTAGATTAGGCTAGGTTAGGTTAGGTGAGGTTAGGTGAGGTGAGGTTAGGTTAGGTTAGTGTTCCTCTATTGTCAGCACCAAGATCGTGTCAGTAGTGGTTGTATTGTGACAGTCTATAAGGATCACCTTAAGATTAGCCTTGCTAGCTTAACCACCTTAACGTCATCCTAACCTAACCACCCTAACGTCAACCTAACCTAACCGTATTCTCTCCACTGGCCACTTGCCCGTCCCTCTTATGGTAATGTTACTGCTCGCCTCAACACATTTCCCCCTTTCCGCAGTACATGTTTCCTCCGTTCCAGTCTCCTCTCATTTACCTTTGGTGCAGTTCTCTGGCTTAATGTGTCCTGTTTCAAGATTATTGTTAATTACATGCAGACAGACGGTCTCTCTCTCTCTCTCTCTCTCTCTCTCTCTCTCTCTCTCTCTCTCTCTCTCTCTCTCTCTCTCTCTCTCTCTCTCTCTCTCTCTCTCTCTTTGTTTTGAATTTTTTTTATGGTGAAGTTCTTGATGTTTTATTCTGTCATGAACCCACCTGTCATAAACCAACCTGTCATGAACCTACCTGTCATAAACCAACCTGTCATGAACCAACCTGTCATGAACCCACCTGTCATGAACCCACCTGTCATAAACCAACCTGTCATGAACCTACCTGTCATAAACCAACCTGTCATGAACCTACCTGTCATAAACCAACCTGACATGAACCTACCTGTCATAAACCAACCTGTCATGAACCTACCTCTCATGAACCTACCTGTCATAAACCTACCTGTCATAAACCAACCTGTCTTGAACCTACCTCTCATGAACCTACCTGTCATAAACCTACCTGTCATAAACCTACCTGTCATAAACCTACCTGTCATAAATCTACCTGTCATAAACCAACCTGTCATGAACCTACCTCTCATGAACCTACCTGTCATAAACCTACCTGTCATAAACCTACCTGTCATAAACCTACCTGTCATAAATCTACCTGTCATCAACCCACCTGTCACAAACCTACCTGTCTTTAACCTACCTATCATAAACCTACCTGTCTTCAACCCACCTGTCACAAACCTACCTGTCTTTAACCTACCTATCATAAACCTACCTGTCATCAACCCACCTGTCATCAACCCACCTGTCATCAACCCACCTGTCATCAACCCACCTGTCATAAACCCACCTATCATAAACACTGAACACCGTAGAAATAATCTCACAAGGAGAACCAGTTGATGACCAGCACGGGGGAGCTACAATAGTTAATTTAATTGGTGTAAGATTAAATAGAACATCTAATTGGAGGTAATTGGTAAGATAATATTAACAATATTTGATAGTTAATGTTAATGTGTGACTTGTAATTGTTTGCGTTGTTTACCCGGCTAATTTATTTAACTTCAGTGACGTCTCATTAAAACTCTACCTGGCCAGTGTTGTTATATATTGTTTGTTTAAAGCACTTGAGGTGTGTGTGTGTGTGTGTGTGTGTGTGTGTGTGTGTGTGTGTGTGTGTGTGTGTGTGTGTGTTAAATTTCCTCTCCCAGTTATATTATTTCTCAGACACGAAAAAAATAAATAAATAAAATAAATAAAAAGGTGATGTAAAGGAATTGTGTTAGAGGAATCAAGGTCAGACGACGATCTACTGTCAAGGGGAGGGGAGATGACCACAAGTTAGGCCATACACTGAGGGAAATTTATTAACAGTGTGACCTCTCTCTCTCTCTCTCTCTCTCTCTCTCTCTCTCTCTCTCTCTCTCATTTATGTCACGTACTTTTTAAACACGAGGTAATTCAATCTGGTTGGCACTGTGCCTCTGTTTATTGGGTTATGTGGTCCCTGTGTGGGCGGGTCTCTCACCTGTCCTGGGAACTACCTGGGTCACCTGCAAACACACGAAATATATCAATGGTGTTACCTGAGAGAGAGAGAGAGAGAGAGAGAGAGAGAGAGAGAGATCCCGAAATTTGGTGCTTTATTTATTTACAAAAAGGAAGAATAGAAAACAGGAGGAGAGAAAGGCAATGAAAATCGGAGAAGAGAGAAAATATTAAAGATAGAGAGAGAAAGAAGACAGATATATTCGAATAAAGTTTGTAAGTTGATGTCACTATAATTTTGAACACAAACATATGATGGCACAACTTTAACCCTTAAGAGAAACAAACATATGATGGCACAACTTTAAACATACAGTACATACAACTTTAAACACAAACATTATTTGTACTACTTTAAAACTAACTTATGATGGTACAAAACTAACAAGAACTTATTATATTTTGTATAACTTTAATATACAATGGAACAATATTGTCCCATTGTAGCGCAGAATAGAAGAGAGAAAGGAATAAGAAGAGAGAGAGAGAGAGAGAGAGAGAGAGAGAGAGAGAGAGAGAGAGAGAGGTCTATGTGAACAGTCCAATACAAAAAAAAAAAAAATTTAAAAAATATCGTCCCAAATATTACATGATTCGATAAATGGACTCAATTTTTACCCTCGTTAACATTGGTATAATTTTGCCAGGTAGATGAACAATAAAAGTTAAAGTGAGACAGGTCAACTACAATGACGTGGGACCTTGGGTGGCGAAGAAAAAATCATATGCAGTTGGTATCATCTATGTACGTGTTTATGTTCGTGATGGAGGGGGATGCCACGGACATAATTTGAGGTTTAAGAAATCACGTACATAATAAAAGTTAAATTTTTCATTCACGTCGGACGCCAAATATTACGTTGCAAATGGATGCTTACCTAAAAGATGCAAGATTTGTTGATAGTGACGCAAATTCTATCTAAACTGATTAAGAATGTATTTATTATGACGCAAAGTTCATTTCATCTTATGTAAAACTTCTCTATAGTGACGCACAGTTCGCCCTTCTTGACGCTACACTTACCTACACAGACGCAAAAATTATCTTATATTGACAATAAAAAAAACACGCAAGGACACAACGAATCACGTACATTGTCCTCAAAACTTACGTACACTTACCTAATATCCTCACGTACACTGACTTAAACCACCCACGTACACTGACCTAAAACACCCACGTACACTGATCTAAAACACCCACGTACACTGACCTAAAACACCCACGTACACTGACCTAAAACACCCACGTACACTGATCTAAAACACCCACGTACACTGACCTAAAACACCCACGTACACTGATCTAAAACACCCACGTACACTGATCTAAAACACCCACGTACACTGACCTAAAACACCCACGTACACTGACCTAAAACACCCACGTACACTGACCTAAAACACCCACGTACACTGACCTAAAACACCCATGTACACTGACCTACTGTAAAACCTCACGTACACATTGATGTCAGTGGGAGCGCGCGCACACACACACACACACGCACACGCACACACACACACAGCAGTGACGCGTCAGTAACATGTCAGTAATGAACACACGACTGTCACTTTCTCCCGTGACGTCACTTGGTTGTTATGTCAGCTCATTAGTTGCACAGACTTATGAGAGAGAGAGAGAGAGAGAGAGAGAGAGAGAGAGAGAGAGAGAGAGAGGAGGGGTTTGTTGTAATTTACTTGTATTTTACCGTCATGAATATTTTGTCCAGCAGATCTGACATAAATTTCTAAGTGTGTGTGTGTGTGTGTGTGTGTGTGTGTGCTGATTTGCATTATTGTGTGTTTTTCCTTTTGTTGTATCAATAGCAATAATAGCAGTACTACAACTATTATTCTGCTGCTGCTGCTGATGATGATGATGATGATGATGATGACTCGGACAGAAAGACATAAGAGCAGTAAACACTAAGTAACTGTGTCGCGCGGCACAGTGGAGGGAGGAAGGCGGCGTTTAATACGCCTGGCAGTGTCACACGACAGACAGACAGACAGACTGAAAGAAATGGAGCGATTAAGTAAATATAATGGCTATGGGAAGACAGACTGAGAACGAAGAGAGAAGAGGGAAATAATGGTGATAATAGAGGGAGAAGGCGACGGATATATCTCAACTGAGTTGGCAGGTCGTCAGTGCGTGTACAGTGTGTGTGTGTGTGCGTTTTCCTCGCTCACTTACACGTACGGTATATATATAGATATATATACTGTATATATTGGTAACGGAGAAAACACACACACAGTGACCAGGGCAGTTACCATATCTAGCGTTATAACCACCACCATTACCATAATCGTCGCTACCATTACAGCAATTATCCTCATTAACGATGGTTCCATGATCTCGCCTGTGTGTTGTCTGCGGTGTCCCCATTATTAACAATTACCTGCAGCAGTAATAGGCCCCATTCATAATAGGCCCTATTCTTATAATGCCTGTCCTGATAGACACTAGTCCTAATAGGCCCCAGTGGTGATAGGCCCCGGTGGTGATAGGCCCCAGTTATAATATACCTCAGTCTTAAATGCTTTAGGTCTTTACTGCTTTAAGTTCTAATGGGTCTCAGTCTTAGTGGTTTCAGTACTAGTTGGATCTTAAATGGGTTTGGTTCTAATGGACTCCACCCTGACCAGTTGTATTTGAGTCCATGAGCATTAATACTCATGAGGACCTAAACCCAATTGGACCAGAACCCACAAGGACTGGAACCTATTAGGGCCGAGACCCATTAGGACCGGGACCCATTAGGACCGGAACCCATTAGGGCCGAGACCCATTAGGACCGGGACCCATTAGGACCGGAACCCATTAGGGCCGAGACCCATTAGGGCCGAGACCCATTAGGACCGGGACCCATTAGGACCGGGACCCATTAGGACCGGAACCCATTAGGGCCGAGACCCATTAGGACCGGGACCCATTAGGACCGGAACCCATTAGGGCCGAGACCCATTAGGGCCGAGACCCATTAGGACCGGGACCCATTAGGACCGGGACCCATTAGGGCCGGAACCCATTAGGGCCGAGACCCATTAGGACCGGGACCCATTAGGACCGAGACCCATTAGGGCCGAGACCCATTAGGACCGAGACCCATTAGGACCGGGACCCATTAGGACCGGGACCCATTAGGGCCGGGACCCATTAGGACCGGGACCCATTAGGGCCGAGACCCATTAGGACCGAGACCCATTAGGACCGGGACCCATTAGGACCGAGACCCATTAGGACCGAGACCCATTAGGACAGTGACTACAGCAGGCAAACTTCCCGGCCTGGTACAAGTTTTAACATCGGCTCCGTCAACTTGTACTTTCTGGTATGAAAAATAATGAAAGTAAGTGTGTGTGTGTGTGTGTGTGTGTGTGTGTGTGTCCAGAGAGGAATAATAAGAAAAAAGCGATAGACAAACTCGGAAATAGACACGAAGAAGATATTTAGAGAGAGAGAGAGAGAGGGACAGCTTCTTGAGGAGGAGAGGACGGGGAGAGGTAGGAGGTAAGGAGAAGAGGGGGTGTAACTTCACACGGCCTTTTGTGGATGAGGATCAAGGGAGTGAGTGATGTTGGAGGTGGTAGTGGTGGTGTTAATGGTGGTGGAAATAGTGGTAGTGGTGATGGTAGTAGTGGTGGTGGTGTTAGTGGTGGTGGTAGTTGTAGTGGTAGGGGTGGTAGTGATGATGGCAATGGTGTTAGTGGTATTCGTGATGATGGTAGCGGTGTTAGTGGTGGTGGTAGTAGTGGTAGTGTTAGTGGTGATGGTAGTAGTGGTGGTGGTGTTAGTGGTGGTGGTAGTTGTGGTGATCTTAGATATCAGGATAGTCTGTGTCAGGGCAAATAGTTGGAGACGTGATGATGATGTTAATAAGCTGTGGGTTGACGACTGTGATCAAGTGGAACAGATGAGAACCGCGAGAAGTAAAAAAAATGGAACAGTCAGTCAATAAACACGAGACCTTTCATGACTCTCCTCCTTTAGTTGTCGACGGGGGAAGATGGAGGCTCCTCCTGGTGGGCTAACTGCCTCCTGACACTGAGAAGACCTGGGAATTTTATTTTGTTTGCGAGTTCTTCTGACGAGCGTGTGTGAGTTATATGTTGCGGGTATGTTGTGAGGCGGCCACATGGAGAGAGTCGATAAATCTGGCGGCTACATTATGCTCCTCAGATATCGGAAGTCATTAATGTGTGGTTTATCATCCGCTGTTGAACTCCCGACTGCAGACCTGACTGTTGCGTCATCCAGGGATTCCCCCGACCACCACAACCGGAAAGGTTTATGGCCTGATAGAGACTTTGAATTAGGCTTATTATTATGGCTGTGACCCAAAGACGGTTTAATACAGCCTTGTTGACACGCCAACAACCAATTACAGAGGCCTTGTAGCCCCTGCCAGGACCCGGATTGTCAGCACCAGCGCGCCTTTAGGCCAGCACCAGCACTGTATATACACACACACTCAGAAGGGAGTCGTGATTCCTCCGAGATCTCCGAAAGTAATTACCATTCCTCCTTATCTCTTGCTCTCAAGCTTCCTCTTGCAGCACCGCCCACACCTTAACTTAATACCTACTTAATAATCAATTACAATAAAGTATCCGAACGACCCTTAAAATGTTGGGTTAATACAAGGATTCAACGCGTGAGACAGAGAGGCCGTCACCACCGTGCTCAGTAAAGAGTGTCCAACTCCCTCACCTTGTTGGTTGTGCACAGGGGGCGTGATGAAGGGATGGGCGGGTCAGGTGTAGGTGAAGGTGACTTTGATGTAGTCAACGCTCATAAACCTGGCGAGGAACTGGTGTTTTGAGGACTAAATATATGGTATTTGTGTGTGTGTGTTGGGGGTTTACATTGCGCCTGGTGTGTGTCAGCCGGGCGTGAAGGCGTCTCATGACCACCTCGTCAGGCACACACGCCTGTTCCTCCTTCTCCTGGAATAATCGATACATTCGCCATAATTCTTATTTACTTGACCTTCCTACAACAACACACGAAGGATAAAACCGTCTGAGCAGGACTCTCATTCGCAAAGGTTCGTGCGATCACCTGGAAAGAGGCTGAGACACCGTGTTTAGATAGAGTGGAGTCTCGGTAGCTTTCGATGCCATTTTGGTTGTTATGTTACTGTCGTTCTGTTAAGAAATACAATTTAAGACACCTCTTTATACCTCCTGTTATACTGAATTAACTCACGAATCTTTTTGACTAAAGAAACAAGACTTTGCCAGTAGATCTACACTGCTAATATACAACTATTTGATCTGAAACATTTCGATAATAGACGAAAATAAGAAATTGTTAATAAAAATAATTACACGAAATATATAATAATACTGGTCATCGTGAACACTGTCCTCTGTGATGACTTGGCAACTAAAGGTATGAAATATTTATTATTAGTGAATTGAGTATTTGTAAAGGCCATGTATGCCAGTTGCTGAGTCAGGTGTGTCATGACCATTAGTTCATGCTCATTAGTCAGGTGTATGATGTCCTTCATGTCTAGTATTTAGACATGTATTGACGTTAATGTTGGGTAGTCAGGTGTGTGGTGACTATCATCTCAATGGTCTCAGGTAACGCAAGATACACCTGTGAGGACGTGATCACTCAGCTGCCGCCAGATACAGAGCACATGTGACCTGGTCCTCCCCGTCGTGATGGTCCGAGATCACTTTAAGCTGTTTCGGACACCCAATAGTAGGGATACTTCTGTTTGTTTCAGGTCAACGGGGTCATTAAGGTAATAGGGCCAGTTTGACATAGATCGAGTCTTAGTATTTTAGGTTCTCATAAGTGATTATTTTTTCCCCTTATTTGTTATTTGGGGTTTTATGTTTTAATTAGTTATATAGAATGGTTGACTCACTGTATATGTATGTATGTATGTATGTATGTATGTATGTATGTATGTATGATTGTATGATTGTACATTCTAAAATAGTATTGTTTAATATCTTGAAATCTTTTATCTCTCTCTCTCTCTCTCTCTCTCTCTCTCTCTCTCTCTCTCTCTCTCTCTCTCTCTCTCGCATGGGTGTGGAGATGTGACCACTGTGACCATTCTCGTCTCTGCCTCTAGAAGCTGTAGACTCCATGAAGCGAATTTGTATATCCGTTGAGAAAATCCTTGGAGGAAGAGTCTCACAAAGGCTCCTTCATCCTCCGTCCTCCTCAAAAGGAAAGATGTGTTTCGTGTGAGGATTCAGGATAACGCCTCTGTGAGTGTGTGTGTGTGTGTGTGTGTGTGTGTGAGAGAGTATATTTATTAACGTTTTTTTTTGTATGTTAGTGTGTTGTGGTGTATGTATGTATGTATGTATCTATGCATGTATATATACTATACATCTCCCTACACCCACCTACAGGTACAGTACAGCTTCCTACACCCACCTACAGGTACACTACATCTCTCTACACCCACCTACAGGTACAGTACAGCTTCCTACACCCACCTATAGGTACACTACATCTCTTTACACCCACATACAGGTACAGTACACCTCTCTACACCTACTTACAGGTACACTACAGCTCATCTGTTTTTCCTTGTATCCGAGAGTTTTATGGTCGAGCACCTATTTTGATACACTTTTTAATGCGAGTCAGCGGCAGTGTTCACCAGCGATAAACAATTACATGTATGATCCCTACAAAGTATTGTTGCCAAGTATCGCTGGTGTATATATTAACGTGTGTTTAGAGATGCAGCAAGTATTTCCCCCCCATGTTATTATTTCTGTAATATAACCCCTTGCTTATTTCACTTTACCATTAATCACCCTAACGCTAACCTAAACTAATTTAACCTAACCAAATGCTGGGTTGATCGCATGTCCGGCAGCGATTATGATGCGTTGTACAGTATATTATAACGAAATTCTCTTAGGGGAAAACCCCGTCCATCAGTGAGTCAAGAAGGGCCGGTGATGGGTTGACTGAGTGTATGTCAGAGGGAACATCATAGGTGTGGGAGAGTTTTTTTTTTTTAAGATTATATTTTTGTTTTGTGAATTTAACAGTTGTAATATTGGAATCTTAAAAGTCAGTCTCCGGTAAAGTAAACCATATGCCGTGATAATAATACAACATACAATTTTATAAGACTATACAAAATACTGATACGAAGTTATAAATGTTATACTCGTATATATATACAGTATTATGCGGTAGTTTCCATAATACACCAATATATAGTGATATACATGGACGTACACAGCCACACACTAATAAGTCAAGTATTCTCCACTTGCTCGTACTAATTGAACGTGTCTAGTCCAGGTAAAGTCTCAGTGTACTTTTGATGTAATCTGGGAAGTTATGTTTATGTTTTAACTCCTTTCAGTCTGTTAGTCGTTTCATCCCAAATTACGAGGACAATTTTAACATAATAACCTTTAACAATCGTCATGAGTCAGGTGGGTACACTCACCTGGCCGTGGTGTACAAGTTTGGCCAACCAACACAAGACTCTCTCTCTGTTGGCTTTACGAAGTAATAATAAGTAACTTTACCACACTTCTAATTACATTTACACAACAGAAAGTTTACCTCTGGCTTATATATAAATATTTGGTTCGTGTTTTGTAGCGGTTGTGACTTGTGTTGTATGTAATATGTCGAGTTAGTGGTGGTAGTTATTGGTTGTTAATGACACGTGTTGTATATATTGAGGAATATAAAAGGTCTGTTTACATCACCCCTCCCGCTCACCCCTCCCGCTCACCCCTCCCGCTCACCCCTCCTGCTCACCCCTCCCGCTCACCCCTCCCGCTCATCTCCCCAACATTGCACCCTATCTCCTTTCCTTCCACCCCCTCCCCCATACGCCACCCCATTCCCTAATGAGTGTTCCTCTCTGACGTCAAAGTCTGTTTACAACTGGTTTCTGAAGGCAAGGTTCCCCTGTATTGTATTGACAGTACTAGTACACGGAGATGATGCCATTTGGAGTTAATAGCAACTACTTCACTGCGTCATCAAGAACTGTAACGGGTGTCGGCATAAAGGTTAAGAACGTTGTGCCAGGATCTCAGAACTGAAAAGACAATTACCTATAGAGACGTCGACTGGCAGCGGTGATGGATGAGAAAGATTTGAAGGTAGAGACGCCATGTTTGTCCACAACAAAGTTTCTAACGTTAGCGATTTCAGTCACTTATCAGTTTAGGTTTTACAGTAATGGTTTAATTTTAGTTTTTTCTTCAAAATTAATTAAGAAAATTCAGCTCTTTTGTCATGAATCTGGGCTGGTAAAGCTTTTTCGCATCAGTTGGCGGGAAGTTGAAGATTAACTGAGAAGAAACTCTTTGAAAAACAAGATACTATGGTCCTATAATCTTTCCCATGTGGTGTGTTGTACTGTTAGCCACCTGAGCGGTACTGTTGGCCACCTGAGCGGTACTGTTGGCCACCTGAGCGGTACTGTTGGCCACCTGAGCGGTACTGCTAGTCACCTGAGCGGTACTGTTGGCCACCTGAGCGGTACTGCTGCCTGCCTACCACGCTCACTGCAAACACCTGTAGTGACGTTATTCATTTGCTAACACGACGGAGCTTATACTGCACCCCTCCCTTATACTGCACCCCTCCCTTATACTCCACCCCTCCCTTATACTCCACCCCTCCCTTATACTCCACCCCTCCCTTATACTCCACCCCTTCCCTTATACTGCACCCCTCCCTTATACTCCACCCCTTCCCTTATACTTCACCCCTCCCTTATACTGCACCTCTCCCTTATACTGCACCCCTCCCTTATACTGCACCCCTCCCTTATACTGCACCCCTCCCTTATACTCCACCCCTCCCTTATACTCCACCCCTTCCCTTATACTGCACCCCTCCCTTATACTCCACCCCTTCCCTTATACTGCACCCCTCCCTTATACTGCACCTCTCCCTTATACTGCACCCCTCCCTTATACTGCACCCCTCCCTTATACTGTATTCCTCCCTTATACTCCACCCCTCCCTTACACTGCACCCCTCCCTTATACTGCACCCCTCCCTTATACTCCACCCCTTCCCTTATACTGCACCTCTCCCTTACACTGCACCCCTCCCTTACACTGCACCCCTCCCTTATACTGCACCCCTCCCTTATACTGTATTCCTCCCTTATACTATACCCCCTGCCTTATTCTGCACCCCTTGTACTCCACCCTATCTTTAACTGTCCATTTAACTCCACCCCTCCTCATATCCACTCACCCCTCTCTCTCCCCTTTACCTCATCGGCATCACTACTCCCGCTAACTCCCCCACTCCTACCCCTCCACCTCACCTACCCCTTTCCCCCACCCTCCTATATCCACCTCCTACCCCTTTCCCCCACCCTCCTATATCCACCTCCTACCCCTTCACCTCACCTACCCCTTTCCCCCACCCTCCTATATCCACTTCCTACCCCTCCACCTCACCTACCCCTTTCCCCCACCCTCCTATATCCACTTCCTACCCCTCCACCTCACCGACCCCTTTCCCTCACTGCTCCTCTCCCCTGCCCTCCACCTAACCCCCTCCCTTTACCACCTCACTCCCTTCCATATCAATAATGGACGGTGATGTGAGCTGAAACTCATTAACAATATACCTTTTAATTGCGAGATAATAACAGTATCAGTCGACAGTAATTTAAATCCTGCCCTATTTTTTTTTTTTATTTACCGTGAACCGAATTTTAAGCCTCGAGGTCAAACACACTATCAGGTTACATGTACACAGCGCCCTTAATACTGTGTTATATAACCTTTGACCTTTGCTCTATGATCCTCAGTTTTGGAATAAATATCTAGCGAGTCTCCTAGAAATGTTAGTTTTGTTCAATGGGATAACTTGCCACTGAGACTTAATATTTAGGGTCTCGGTAAATGTGAAATCAGAGGACTTATGGTTTCGTCAACTCAAGAGAAATATTTGAACTAAAATCCTCAAAGTATTTTAATAAAGAATAAGATTTTGTGATTCTCTTTTGGTCTGCAGAATGGTGGTGATGGTGGTGTGAAGGTGGTAATATGTTGGTGGTAGTGATGGTGGTGTCGGTAGTGATGGTTGTGTGGTGATGGTGGTATAGTGGTGGTAGTATGGTGAAGGTGTGATGGTAGTGATGGCAATGGAGATGATGGTAGTGGAGGTGGTTAGTTGATGATGGTTGTGATGATGGTAATGATGATGATGGTGGTTGTGAGGATGGCAGTAGTGGTGGTAGTTGGGGTGGTAGTAGTATTGGGGGGTGGTGGTGGCCAGGAACGGGTGAGGCAGAGGGGGAGGCAGGGATCTGATTGTTACAGTAAAGAGTAATGGTGACAAGGAGACCCTAGTGCAAATGATGATGGTCATGTGTTATGATAGTTCACCATCTGTTACGGTGGTCACGCCGGATAGTCCACAGGTGGCAAGGTACACCAGCAGATGGTTCACAGGTGGCAAGGCACACCAGCAGATGGTTCACTGGTGGCAAAATACTCAGCCAGATGGTTCATAGGTGGCAAGATACTCCACCAGATGGTTCACAGGTGGCAAGAATCTATTACTAAAATGTGAGTCCAGCCGACGTCCTGAGTGTGTCTGTGTAGGAACCCCCAAATATCACTCGTGTTATGTGATCTGTGAGCCTCGAGGTCATCTGATTTAGGGAGAGACGTGTATAGGTCACTCCAACACGCCAGATATATTTTTTGGTACAATTAGGGACATTTCCGACTAGTACACTCAGCTTTGTCAATCCACCCTCTCCGTGAGGTGTGAACCCCGAGAGTATCGGAGCGTGAATCCGAAGCCTCTAAGTTCCTGAGTGAGACGTGAGGTGCACACAGTAGCCTGGGACCACAATGATACAAGTTGACTCCTCACATGGTTCGGCATCGTTTACTGTACATAGATTAATTGATGTAGTATGGCCGCTTTACATTCACCTCACGTGGAGGGAATAATACCTGTCCTGCAGTGGACAATGTAAGGCTGAAACAGTTGGTTACACAGAATAGATCTATCACTTTATATTTACCCCCAAGCAAAGTATAAGAGACGTTAGTATAGTGCTGGGCTTTATGGTGTGTGGTGGCGTGGTGCCTCGGATTGTGAGACAAAGTCAATAGTCTGGCCAGTCGTATATCTGTTAAAACACCGAATGTTTATCATATATTTCTTCTGTGACGGGAGAAGCATCATCTCTGATCATTACATCCATATTTACTCCATTAATATGGTACAATATGTTGTTGTAGCATATAATAAACGCATCTGTTGTGGCCCAAAGTTGACATGAAGAGCATGACATATGTCCACACACTATAGCAGACAGGATGCAATAATATTTTATTTGTGTATCTCAATGACACTTCAACCAAACGTAAAGTATCAGAATTCAGAGATAAAGTATTTCTTACTTAACACAACAGTGTGGCAGTCCAGCGTGCACACAGCCCTGCCTCTCTCCTTCGTCTCCTCACGTCACATCACCTCGCCTTAACCCAACCTAACGGCTCCCTGTACCCCTGATATTACCCCCTGAAACAACTGCCCTCCCCCCCCCCCCAACAACTGAAATAGAGGTAGAGACTACCACCAACAAAAGGTGTCTTGAGGTGTCATACTAAGTTCTTAAACCATTTTTCAGCTCTGAAACTTTTCTTACTGCTTTTTTTTATGACTCCGGCCCATTTTTATTATTATCTCAAACAGATGTCATCTTTCTGCTGGCGTTTTGTTCGTTGGGTCAGGTCACTCTCTCTCTCTCTCCGTCAGGTAATATTCTGTATGTGTTATTTGGTCATTTCTTGGAGTGTTCGCTGTGATATGTTTTATGATTGTTATAATTCGTTTTACTTCATTATCTCTTTTGTTAATTTATTTTATGTGTACTGTTACCTCACCTTCCTGTACAGCCAATTATAAGGTCATCATTTATCGTAATACATACGAATGAAGAGCGTAAGTATAATAAGGTTATGTAATAATGGTAAACAACTTCTTAAATTAAATTTATCAATTTTATTATACGTTAATTAATGATCATTGTCAGAACAAAAACCAAATGTTATTTATATTTGGAAAATGTAATTTGCCAATTTAAAGCTTAACTAGCAATTGTCCTTATTCAGCACACACACACACACGCACACACACACATATATATATATATATATATATATATATATATATATATATATATATATATACAAATCGCATTGGAGCAACGTCACTAGCGGAGTTCCCCAAGGCTCAGTACTTGGACCTTTATTTTTTATTATATACATAAACGACATAGATATCGGCATAGACAGCAACATAAGTAAATTTGCTGATTACACTAAAATAGGACGTGTAATTCAATCTGACGATGACTCTGCAAAACTACAGGAAGATCTAAACAAATTTTTCGAATGGTCGGAAAAATGGCAGATGAAATTCAATGTGGACAAATGTAAAGTACTCAGTATAGGAGATGTAAACAGGGAAACCAGTTACCAGATCAACAACGATGCCATTGTGGAATCTGACTGCGAGAGAGATTTAGGAGTAATGATAAGTAGGAATCTTAAGCCAAGTAAACAATGTGTTTTTGCTCGTAACAAGGCTAATAAAGTACTTGGGTTCATACAAAGGAGTGTTAGTTACAAGACTAGCAAGGTCATCTTAAAATTATATCTTGCACTTGTGAGACCTCACCTGGATTACGCAGTTCAGTTCTGGTCACCGTATTACAGAATGGATATAGAATCCTTGGAAAGAATCCAGAGGAGAATGACAAGACTAATCCCGGGCATTAGGAACCTTGAATACAGAGACAGGTTAATGCATCTTAATTTGCACTTCCTCGAGAGACGTAGAGTGAGGGGCGACATGATAGAAGTGTATAAATAAATGGAAGTCAGGGTTAGACAAAGGGGACATTACAAAGGTACTCAAACTATCCAACCAGGCGCGAACTCGTAACAATGGTTTTAAATTAGACAAGTTTAGATTTCGGCGTGAAATAGGTAAACACTGGTTTGGAAACAGAGTAGTGGATGAATGGAACAAGTTACCAATTATCATCATTAACTCGAATACGCTGGATAGCTTCAAACATAGGTTGGATGCTTATATGAGCAATAGGGGTTGGGTATATGCGGGACTGCCCAGTATGGGTCAATAGGCCCGCTGCAGTTTCCTCCATTCTTATGTTCTTATATACTTCGATCACACGCACCTACTGTGATTTACTTGCATATATATATATATATATATATATATATATATATATATATATATATATATATATATATATATATATATATAATTTTTTTTTTTTTTTTTTTATAACAAGGATTAGCCCACCCAGGCACAGGTCACTGACCCACATCGGAGCCTAGGGGAGGGGGGGTGTTACGTTGGTTAATTCCCTAGTTAACCAGGTTGGTAACATATATAATATAATTGGGCTTTTGGTAACGAAACCCAATTGAAGTTTCTGGTTTTATTATAAAGTATTATGTTTATAATTCCTGAGTGTATATCAACCGTAAGTTCCACTATTTATGAGTGAATGAGAAAGAGGACGGCGTTTATGTATATAAACGTGGATCAACGTCCGTTTGATAAAAGTTGGTGTGAGTGACTGACGAAGGCATCGCACTACTGCGATCTTACATAAATGCTGACATATGGGCTTCTCCCTCTTGGGAAAGTTACCCTTCACGTGATCAGTTCATGTCTTACTCATAGTTAGTGGAAAGTTAAAGGTGGTGAATCTGATTATAAGTCAGATGTAAGTAACCCATTTATATAATACTTCTGTTGATGAGACAGGGGCCATTACATCGCTCGGTCACCTATAGCCAAGCTCCGTGAGGCCTAAATAAGCTCACAGAGTACAGTACATCCCAGACAACCCTAACCATGTTATAAACAGATGTGTAGACACTAAGCTGGGGATTCTACTACTGTAGGGAGTGTAGGGGTATTAGCTACTACAGGGGACCTATCCTTTAGTGTCTTACGGGTTAGAATGTTATGAACAACGTTCATCTTGGATGACACTGACTTATAATAACAGAACAGAAACATGATTGCCAAAATTAACATAATTGAGGGAATTGTGAAGCTTGGTATAGCAAATTCCCGTGATAGATAAAATGGCAAATTATTACTCAAATCAGCAAATTGTGTCTCTTTCAAGAATGCTATGACTTTTAATTTCTCTGAAACAATTTGAATATCTTTTATAGTGAAATTCATGACAGGAAATGGAATTAAGGCAGACTTGAGTTTTATATTTAAGGCAAAATGCCGATGAGTAGGCAAGGTCCGTAATGAACCACAAGTGATTTCACAATAATCCGGAGCCTTGTAATGCCCTTTCACAACTAGCTGCTTAACACCATCATGGCAAGTTTAAATAACAGTAGTAGTATTTGTTAAGAACAAGTACTGCACATTGTGAAGATGAGTGTGAAACACAGTTTTTAGACTACCTGGCCTATAGCTGCATTGAGCAAGTGCTGTGCGTACATTGGTTTGTGTGACTGCCAATTCACATATTCCCTCTGCAGCAGGAATAAACGCGAACATGTAGGCTGGACATACGTGTAGGTGTAGATATGACGACTTACACCGTGAATTAACCAACGTAACAGAGATGTAACACACACACGTATTGGTGTTCTGAAATTACAATGACAACAAAAATCGTATTAACTGTAGAGTAATCCCAATTACCTTAAGATACCCCTAACCTAACCTAACCTAACCTAACATGTCGCCAACCTAACCTAACCTAATATATCGCCAACCTAGCCTAACCTAACCGAATATATCGCCAACCTATTTTAACATAACCAAACCAAAGTACCCTCTCTCTCCCTATAGTTATCGTTTGGGATTTTAATTACCAGGTAAAATAAGCTGAGATTGAGGGGGGCTATTCTTCATGTGATCCTCGTCAGCATTATTAATCAACACAGTTTCGTCTCTAGTGTGCCGTCAGCCAAACTTTGACTTGCATGGCCAACTGCTGTCAAATTTCCCTGAGGAATTTTTAAAGTTCATGACTCTTGTGTGTTGGAAAGATTTAATAAACGTGAACACCGGGAGTAGAGGAGAGGCAGCTTCTTTTCTTCTTAAAATTTTCCCGGTAAACACTCGAGTGAAGGCTTTTGAAGGTCATCTGGGTGGTAAGGTCAACTGAGGTTAATTAAAATCCAAGGCTGTGAAGGTCATTGATAACAAGATGCTATTGTATTGGTGTAACTGTAGGGGAACCGGGCCGTACATTACCCCCCTCCCATCCCCCCACATCCCCCCCTCACTCCCTCACCCCCACCCCCTCACTCCCTCACCCCCACCCTCCCTCACTCCCTCACCCCTGAGTTACATACACTGTATCCCCGTCTTCCTTTATTTAAATGAATCCCGGAATTATGGAAAACAAGAAACTAAAGTTGGATATTAATGTTTGTTACATCAGAGGGAAGTTATATGAGGATTTTGTGGCTGGCAATGATCGTGTTTTAGTGTGTATTATTATTATTATTATTGTTATTATTACTATTATTATTATTATTATTATTATTATTATTATTATTATTATTATGTATTTATCATAAGTTATATTTTCATCCGTCTTATCAAAGAGCTAATTAGTGTACCAAAGCCTATACTCTCAACCCAATTATTTTCGAGAGCCTCACTGGTCTCTCATCGCAAAAAGAAGAAAAGATTCTCCAGTTTCGGAACATATCTCTGACTCATCTGTGCTTGTGTGTGTGTGTGTGTGTGTGTGTGTAATAATAATAATAATAATAATAATAATAATATTAATAATAATAATAATAATAATTAACGGTTTATTGAAAAAAGTTCTGCAGCCCGAAGGCTGAAAATATACATTGGACATAAATGACTTATTACATACATTGGTGGTTTAACAAAAGTCTTCATTAGAGAAAGGTGAAGGAACATACAGTGAACATACAGATTAATGTAGGTGTTGAACAGCAAACACGTAGTGTAGTAACTCCCTCCCAGATGGTGTTAGGAGGAACTCACGTGGTGTAGTAGTTCCTTCAGATGGTGTTATGAGGGACCTCACTTGGTGTAGTAGCAACTCATTCACTACGTGGTGTCGTAGCATCATGGGGACCTCACTCTCTCAAGTGTGTGTGTGTGTGGGTGTGTGTGTGTGTGTGTGTGTGTGTGCGCGCGCGCGCGATTGTGTGTGTATGTGTGCGTGTGTCACGCGCGCCTTTGGTCAGGCAGGAGTCCACGTGAGCTCTGAGCCTGTCATATCTCAACAATCGTTTGGCTCACAAGATTTTTGAGGAAATAATTACACCGGTATTCTGTAAGACTGGCCTCCCTCTCTCTCTTCTCCTTTCCACCCTATTCACCCTCAACCCTCTCCTTGTCTCCTCCTTCACGCAGCTCTCCACCCTATGGACTATCCCTCATCTCCTTGCCTCTCCTTTTTTCCTTCGCCCTATCCACTTCTTCTCTCACCTCCTTGCTTCCTACGTCAACCTTCCTCCCTCATCCATCTTTTCTTGCTATCCTTCAACGTCTTTTCCTTCTCCTTCTGTTCTTCCTCTTCCCCCTCCCTTTTTTTCCTCCTGTTCCTTCCTCCTCCTCCCTCTTCCCACTATCTTCCTCTTCCTCCCTTTCTCTTTCCTCCTCCCCCTCCCTCTTTCCTCTTCCCCTTCCTCCTCCTCCAATTACCAGTCAGGTGCACTCTGGTATTTTCAACAAGATGCAAGAAGTTTGTCCATCGTTTACATGAATAATTAGAGTGACTTGTTTTGGGGGAAATTAAGTGTGGGGGGAGGATGAGAGAGGGGGGAGGAGGAGGGAGGGGGGATGATGGTCTACGTCATTGTAACTTAAATGATGGGTTTGATCTGCAGTAACCGGGGGGGGGGGTGGGGGGGGCTAATCACTGTGTTTCCAAGTGATGCGTCTGACTGGCAGTGGCCAAAGGAGGAGGAGGAGGAGGGAGAGAGGGGGAAGGCTGATGATGAGTCCTTTTCATTGTGTCTAAGTTATGCGTTTGAGTGGCATTGGCTCGATGGTGGTGGTGGTGGTGACATGACTGGTGGGCAACATGATGTGGGATAAAGAGAGACAGAAATGGTGACTTTAGACAGGTAAGGATAGTGATACGTAGGATGATGTATAGGAATAAAAAGATAATGCAAGAGATATGGAGAAATAAAGACAAAAATCGAGTCTTTGCATAGAAAACAGGGATAGGTTGCAGACGAGTGACGCGTGAGAGGGATGACTTAGCGGGGTAATTTTTCACGTGTCTCTCTCACTCAGCTTAGACGAAGGAGGAAGAATAAAGGCAAATAGATGTAAATGGTTAATAATGGCGATAAAACTGTACAGAAGGAAGAGGCGGTGTGTCCCATAGCCTCATTAGCAAAGACACGAGACGAAGATGAATGGGTAGTCAAGTTTTCAGTCTATACATAGGGAAGTGCCTCGGAGCAGCTGAGAGAGGTGAGGATAGATGTGCAAATATTTAGGTTCACAGTGGCGAGCGGCGGACGTCCTGTTGGGTGAAAGATGTGACGATACGATAGTGTGTTGAGGTGTGGCCTTGCTCCAGGACGTGGCCACCACACGGCCCTGATATAGATGACTGGTGAGATGCACGGACAGGACTTCCCCCATCCTCCCTCCTGCTGCGTTGGTGATGGGCACGACTCGCCCATCCTCCCTCCTGCTGTGTTGGCGATGGGCACGACTCACCCATTCTCCCTCCTGCTGTGTTGGTGATGGGCACGACTCGCCCATCCTCCCTCCTGCTGTGTTGGTGATGGGCACGACTCACCCATTCTCCCTCCTGCTGTGTTGGTGATGGGCACGACTCCCCCATCCTCCCTCCTGCTGTGTTGATGGTGGGCACGACTCGCCCATCCTCCCTCCTGCTGTGTTGATGGTGGGCACGACTCGCCCATTCTCCCTCCTGCTGTGTTGATGATGGGCACGACTCGCCCATCCTCCCTCCTGCTGTGTTGATGATGGGCACGACTCGCCCATCCTCCCTCCTGCTGTGTTGATGGTGGGCACGACTCACCCATCCTCCCTCCTGCTGTGTTGATGGTGGGCACGACTCCCCCATCCTCCCTCCTGCTGTGTTGATGGTGGGCACGACTCCCCCATCCTCCCTCCTGCTGTGTTGATGGTGGGCACGACTCCCCCATCCTCCCTCCTGCTGTGTTTATGGTGGGCACGACTCGCCCATCCTCCCTCCTCCTGTGTTGATGGTGGGCACGACTCCCCCATCCTCCCTCCTGCTGTGTTGATGGTGGGCACGACTCCCCCATCCTCCCTCCTGCTGTGTTGGTGATGGGCACGACTCCCCCATCCTCCCTCCTGCTGTGTTGATGGTGGGCACGACTCCCCCATCCTCCCTCCTGCTGTGTTGATGGTGGGCACGACTCGCACATCGCCCCTCCTGCTGTGTTGGTGATGGGCACGACTCCCCCATCCTCCCTCCTGCTGTGTTGATGGTGGGCACGACTCACCCATTCTCCCTCCTGCTGTGTTGGTGATGGGCACGACTCACCCATCCTCCCTCCTGCTGTGTTAATGGTGGGCACGACTCACCCATTCTCCCTCCTGCTGTGTTGGTGATGGGCACGACTCGCCCATCGTCCCTCCTGCTGTGTTTGTGATGGGCACGACTCGCCCATCCTCCCTCCTGCTGTGTTGGTGAAGGGGGTCGACCATCCCATCCAACCCCCACCTCCCACAACTAAATCTCCTTTTCTCCCACCCCTCACCATTATCACCCCACCCTTTCCAGTCCCTCCCCTCCCCCCCCCTCCACACACGTATTTCAAAGGTCTTCCTTCATTTAATTACGACTTCCTGCAATAATAAGCATTTTATACACAAATAGCGTTGTTATTCATTCTCTCACATCGCCAGAGGGAAGAGTGAAAACTGTGTCACTGAAAAGACGCCGTGTGTGTGTGTGTGTGTGTGTGCGCGCGCACTAACATGCTTAAGCCCTTGAGTACGATGACTTCCTTTTATTAATAGTAGTAGTAGCAACATCAGCAGCAGTAGCAGCAGCAGCAGCAGTAGTAAGGTAGCAGGGAGATAGTCGGTGTCATCGGAGACCCTTGGAGACCGTTCACGTACCTCTGCTGTTGCTAGACGTCGCCTTTCTGGATTTAATAATACAAAAAACTCCCATTTTTCCATCTTGAACACAATCTACTCTCCCAAATTGACGAAAAATTCTTCCTGATACATTATTATCTTCGTCGGATGAAGCCTCGTGCCTTACCCACGTAAAGGTGCGTTTTCGTGTGTGTGTGTGTGTGTGTGTGTGTGTGTGTGTGTGTGTGTGTGTGTGTGTCCTTGTTTCTAAAGCTTTCCGTATATATTCTCTCACGTTACCCCGTGTGTTTTTACCTCTCTCATATTTTCATAACTTTTTATTGTTATGTGGCATCCGGGAAGCAACGGGTGGAATGGGCCTTACTGTATATAGTGGTTCCATAATGTCTTGTTCAGTATGGGACGACTCCTTGCACGTACAGTACCACCAGGAATTGTACCATAGGGAACTAGAGCGTAACTCGAGTTGTGATATATATAAAGTTGTATTAAATTGGTGAAAGATTTGCAGGCAGCTATGGTGAGACTGACACCACTGTGGGCAAAAGTCCATCAAATTCGGTAACTCTGCCAACAAAAGCCGATGATATCAATCAAAAATATGAGTCCACGAATTAATTCCAGATGGATTAGCATATTGAGTTAGGGTGATCCTCCCCTCCCTTTCCTCTCTCCTTCTCTGTAACCCACCCCACTTCCTTCTCCTGTGTAGCCCATTCCTATCCCTTCCTCTCTTCCCTATAGCTCACCCCTCCCCTCCCCTCCCCATCACCACTACAGCCCACCCCACCAATCCCCTCCCCTACCCCCTCACCCTTACAGCCCGCCCCTCTCCTCCCCCTCACCCATACAGCCCACCCCACCCCTCCCCCTCACCCCACAGCTCACCCCTCCCTGCCCCCTCACCCCTCCCTGCCCCCTCACCCTTACCCCTCTCCGTCACCCCTATATACCACCCCTCCCAACACCCTCAATCCTACAGCCCACCCCTCCCCTCCCCGTCACCCCTACAGTCCACCCCTCCCCACCCCCTCAACTCTACAGCCCACCCCTCCCTACCCCCTCAACCCTACAGCCCACCCCTCCCCTCTCTCCCTCACCCCTACAGCCCACCCCTCCCCCTCACCCCTACAAGCCACCCCTCCCTACTCTTCACCCCTACAAGCCACCCCTCCCCTACCTCTCACCCCTACATCCCACCCCCTCACTGTTCCCCTCATCCCTATAGCTCACCCCTCCCCTCCCCCTCACCCCACAGCTCACCCCTCACCGTTCCAGGTGAGTTCTGGCGTCGAGTTAAGAGGCTGAAAGGTTCCAGCCTTAGCGAGGCACCATATATAACTGACCACACAGGAAGTAAAATATATGACGACCAAGACAAAGAACCCATATTCAGGGACATATGGAGGAACATCTTCCGAATCATAAATGAAGAGAACAGGGGATTTGATGGTACCCACGAGGAGCTCGTTATTGATGAACTCCGGGGCCAGACACACCGCACTCTGCCTTCCCTTGAAATCATATGGGAGGATCTGCGAGAGGACAGCCCTTTATCCAAACCAATCACCTCGAAAGAACTCAAAACAGTCATCTCCAAAACCAAAAATAAAGGCCCTGGCTACTCAGGCATCACCAAGGAGATCTCAGCCACATAAACAACTCGGCCATGGAGAGACTTAGAACCACAATGAATGCTTCCCTGGCCTCGGGTTACTTCCCACCTAAATTCAAAAAGGCCTTTATTACCCTAACACCAAAACAAGGAAAGAACCCCGCCGTCCCACTAAACTTTAGACCGATCTCTCTCCTCGAAGTACCTGGAAAAATTCTAGAAAAAAATCATCGATAACCGTCTGAGAAATCATCTGGAAACGGCCAACAGAATCAATTGCAAACAATTTGGGTTCAGGAAAGGGTAGTCCACCTCAACTGCGATAGCCCTGGCCTGTGAGAACATAACCAGATCCGCAGCGAGTGGTAGTCAATGTAATCTAACTCTCTGGGATGTAGCGAAGGCGTTTGACAAAGTCTGGCATGATGTCCTAAAATATAAGCTCCTCCAACTCGGACTTCCCACCAACATCGAAAAGCTGCTTTGCAACTTCCTTGATGGCAAAAATGCCAGACTGAGGGTAGGACAACACACATGAGAGACCTTCCCACTCAAGAGCGGAGTCCCTCAGGGCAACGTCCTCTCTCCCACCCTATATAACATCTACACAAGTGACACCCCACCTCCTACTAGAATAGGCAACGAAGATATTATGTATGCAGATGACATCACTCAAATAACAACACACCGAGGAAAATACAGAGCACTACAGTTCGACAACACTAGACGGGAAATAGAAAGGGTAATTAACTATGAAAAAAAGGGAAAATCCAAACCAGTCTCCCGAAATTCACAGTAATACCCTTATGCAAAGGAAAACCCATCCATTAATAACCAACAACGCCCAAATAGAATACAAAAGCAGAGGAAACCTCCTGGGCCTGCATATATCCCCGACAGGTTACTCCCACCATGTCCACACCAGGAAGGAAAAGGCAAGAAGAGAGCTGAGAAAACTGTACCTCATTAACGCACTTCCTGAGAATATGAAACTCCGCTTGGCGACATCGCTTATCATACCGACATTAACTTACCCAGCAGTACCTCTTCATACTATGATCACCACTCAATTATTAAAATTACAGGTGGTCCAAAATAAAGCCCTAAGATTCGTCACAGGTGAAAGATACCCCTTCACCAGAACCACAGCCGAGATACATAGAGACCTGAGAATATAACCCATCAACCAGCAGCTGCACACCATGGCCAGCAGAGTCTGGCAAATGATAGAACAATCAGAGCAAAAACTCCTTCAAAGACTCCCACCAGACAAAGACAACAACCATACATGGTTCCCAAAGAGTTACCAAATCTCAAAAGGTCCCCCTACCACCCCTATCTATTCGGTCAGGCAACCTCTCTAGACCAGCATCCGCCAGTAGGGTCGGCGGAATATGGAATAAAGCCCTTTAAACACCCATATATGGGATAGGGTAGGATGGTGCCTGTACCGACAGACAATACGATAGTGTGTTGAGCCGTGGCCTTGCTCCAGGACGTGGCCACCACACGGCCCTGATATAGATGACTGGTGAGATGCACGGACAGGACTCCCTCCCTCCTGCTGTGTTGGTGGGGGGCACGACTCGCCCATCCTCCCTCCTGCTGTGTTGGTGATGGGCACGACTCGCCCATCCTCCCTCCTGCTGTGTTGGTGATGGGCACGACTCGCCCATTCTCCCTCCTGCTGTGTTGGTTATGGGCACGACTCTCCCATCCTCCCATGATACAACCCTAACACACTATTAGCTTAGCTAACTTACAGCAAGGCGGTCAGCCCGCCCTCTCCTACCTTCTCCTAAATTTCTTCAATTTCCAAACTATGAACTTCCTCCCCCACCTCTGATCTTCTTTCACCCTCTCTATCGCTACAAAAAAGTGCCCCTCACCTCTCACCTTCCCCATCACCCCTCACTGTCCCCATCACCCCTCACCGTCCCCATCACCCCTCACCGTTCCCCTCACCCCTCCCCTCCCTCACCAGCCAGCCTGACTCGAGTGATGGCCACCAACATGGGGGAATGACAGCAGTAATGTTGTTTGTCGTGGAATATAACACAGAACTGTTCTAATTGTGCGTCATAACCTCTGTTGAATATTTTTGTTCGTTGTTCCTCCAAATTTCAGGTTAAATGTTTTGTTTTTTTTTTGGTTTTTTATATACACAGTTTAAGAGAAGGGATCACATGAATTTTGGACACCCCGGCTTATTTTTACCTGCGTGACCACCAGTACACTAATCTGATTTATCCTAACCTAACCGAACCACCTATACATCAATCTGACTTGATCCTAAACTAACCTAACCTAGCTTCATCTGTCCCTAACCTAACCTAACCACCTATCCGCTAATTTGACTCAGCCCTAAACGAACCTAATCAAATCTAGCTTCACCTAAACTGGCCTCATCTGTCTGTCTTAACCTAACCTAACTTAACCCCCCAGGTAGGGTTAGGGTGTTTGTCTAATTATCAGATGAACGTAGAGTATTATGTTAACAAATGATGATGACGAAGTAGAACATTATCTCAGAACCACCTTACCTTACCTGAACAACCTTACCTGAACCACCTTACCTTACCTGAACAACCTTACCTTACCTGAACAACCTTACCTGAACAACCTTACCTGAACCACCTTACCTTACCTGAACAACCTTACCTTACCTGAACAACCTTACCTGAACAACCTTACCTGAACCACCTTACCTTACCTGAACAACCTTACCTGAACAACCTTACCTTACCTGAACAACCTTACCTTACCTGAACAACCTTACCTGAACAACCTTACCTGAACCACCTTACCTTACCTGAACAACCTTACCTGAACAACCTTACCTTACCTGAACAACCTTACCTTACCTGAACAACCTTACCTTACCTGAATAATCAAGGTAGGTCAGCATTACACTCCACTAACCTCACATCCTTATTTATAAAAGTTAGATTAGGTTAGGTTAGGTTAGATTAGGTTAGGTTAGGTCAGGTTAGGTTAGGTTAGGTAAGGGATGGCTGGATGGCGTCTTCACAGGGCCATATCGTCTTCAGTCCTAGAGCGTCAGAGTGGAGGGAGGCTCAGGGGATGATATGTACCGTCACCAATTTGTTTTGATATTTTTTTTTTATTTCGGATCACCTGAATGTTAGACCCCGAGCTTATTTCATCTGAAGATTATCCACCCTAACGTTAACCTAACTTAACCTTAATCATACCTAAGTTAAGCTAACCCATCGCTACCTTAACCTAACCCATCGCTACCTTAACCTAACCCATCGCTACCTTAACCTAACCTAACCTAACCCATCGCTACCTTAACCTAACCTAACCCATCGCTACCTTAACCTAACCTAACCCATCGCTACCTTAACCTAACCTAACCCATCGCTACCTTAACCTAACCCATCGCTAACCTAACCTAACCCATCGCTAACCTAACCTTACCTAACCCATCGCTACCTTAACCTAACCTAACCCATCGCTACCTTAACCTAACCTAACCCATCGCTATCCTAACCCATCGCTAACCTAACCTAACCTTCGGGTGATTATTTATTTTTTTCCATTTCAGCAGCGTTATGGTCGAGTCCCCGGAACATTTTTCACTATGTTTGAGCTTCACTTTACATGACCTGTGTAAATAACATGTTAGAATGAAATTTTAAAACATATCATATAGAATACTTGGTCCCTCCCTGTTATACATACACCAGCACCAACCTACGCTACAGGTGTGTGTGTGTGTGTGTGTGTCACCAGGAAGTAGTTAGAGTTAGACGAATATACACACACACACACACACACTAAACCGACACTAAGAAACAAGGAGTGACCAGTCAGTGTTGCCAGCAGGGAGTGACGGACACCATTGGCCCATCAGTGGTCACTCGGCGTCATCAATCACAAGTCATTCACATCAATCACAGCCAATAGGAAGGTAAACACAGCCCAGAGATTATCAGGTCAAAATAAATATAAACAGAGGGAGGGGGGGAGGGAGGGGGGAGGGGGAGGGGAGGGGGGAGGGGGTACTAGCCACTGTGTCTCATCCTCCCTACTCGAACCAAACTCAACCCACCCACGCCAGCTCATTGTTCACTCATCCACGGCACACATACGATAATTACTAACATGTTGTTTGTATGTTCCAGTGTGAGTTTTTGGATCACCTGAAGATTAGACACCTCAGCTTATTTCATTTGACGATTAACCACCTTTACGTTACCTGTGGGGGTTAGGTTAGGTTGGGTTAGGTTAGGTTGGGTTAGGTTAGGTTGGGTTAGGTTAGGTTGGGTGAGGTTAGGTTGGGTTAGGTTAGGTTGGGTGAGGTTAGGTTGGGTTAGGTTAGGTTGGGTTAGGTTAGGTTAGGTTGGGTGAGGTTAGGTTAGGTTAGGTTGGGTTAGGTTAGGTTAGGTTATTCAACAGCTGTGGTGTCTCGAGATAATGTCACTGGGAGGCCACAGACTCTTGACGTGTAGCACCATCTTAGAGCTTACACACACACACACACACACAAACACACACACACAAACACACACACACTCACCCACACAAACACACACACCTCTAAAATAATCTCATTATTTCTATATCATTGTACATCATGGTGACGGTGTACAGTCGGGGTTAAAATTTTTGAACACTTGACAGTATTTGGCATGTAAGTACCTGAAGATCTTAGGTATTAAGGAGAGTTTTATCCCATATTGTGGTTCAGGCGCAATATGTGATGACAACTAGTGTTATTAGTAGATCGCAATCATATATGTATAACTCAGAAGTAGATGCCAGATATTGCTAAGTGTTTAAGACTTTTGACCCCGACTGTACATTGTTCAAGGTATGGTAAGGGGGGTAGGGGCGTGCATATACTATTAATTCTTGTTTCATATCAATTTCCTTTTTATGTAATTGACCAAATATTGTGTAAGTCAGGCCGGCGTTGATTGAAAATATGTGATGCCTGAAATAGCAACTAAAACATCATTTTATACTGTATTTGTAATTCTCAAAGGAAGTTTTAAAAAATAGTTACATTTTACAGTTGGCATTACAAATATTTTTTTCCTTTCTGATATAATTTCTAAAGGTTCAGATTACAGACCTCAGAGCACTAAGTACATTGTACATTACCAAAAACTGTATTTCAAAGGACAGTTGATAATACCTAATGAAATATTTGATAAAATTGAAGAAAAGAAAAATTTAAATAAAAACAATCGGTATTTTTACCTAATTTTATTTTATACTTGATTTCTGTCTCGTGATATCAGGAACTCTAGTGACATTAAATTATAAAAAGAAATTGTATATCGTGTAATATTTTCTCCCCTCTACCAAGGCCATTCATTCGTGGGCGGCGCAAGGGTGTGTGGGCGGCGCAGAGGTGGGTTGATGGCGCAGGGGTGGGTGGGCGGCGCAGAGGTGGGTTGATGGCGCAGGGGTGGGTTGGCGGCACATGGGTGGGTGGGCGGGAAGAATAAAACATTTTGTCCTCCACTCGTGTCATTCGCTTTCTCTGGACCGCTCAGGACTTTAAGTGTGTTTTAATATATTCCAGTTTTTTTTTATTATTATTATTGTTTTTTCCCGACTGTGATAATTAATGAGATATGTAGAAGAATTTTGGAGCCCAATACGTGAGGGCCAAGGTCAAAGGAGGATGTTATTGCGGGGCGGGGCGGGGCGGGGCGGGATGGGATGGGGTGGGGGTGTTTATGAATACAAATTGTGTCTTAAAGATTGTTGTGGAGATCCCGTGAATGTTTGTATTAGAACAGCAATATTGTCCTCACTTATGGGAGACCTCTGCTGACACTACAACCATGCTGACACGGTGCTGACACTGTACAACCTCCTCAACCAACCCAACCCAACCCACCAGGTAGAGTTAGGGTAATTAGTACTCAGGTGAAATAAGCTGGGGAACTGGATTATATTTTTTTATGTATTATCTTTAAAAAAAATCACGAACCTTAGTATGTAGTCACTCCCAGGATACGTGGAGTCACAAGTTGAGTCACTCATGTCATCCAAAAAGTTGAGTCACTCATGTCATCCAAAGCTTTAGTGTGTAGCCAAAGAGAAACATGAAGTCAGCCATAAAAGTAAAACAAAATAAAAAGTTTACTGACCTTTCACCGAGACTGATAAAAGTCAGGAACGTAATGGGGGTTTAATGTCTCTCTCTCTCACTCCTAACACCTCACATTAAAAAGATAAACTTCATCTTGGTCTTCACCCTTACCCTCAAGTTTACCGTTTATTATTATTAGTATTATTAGCATTAGTATTTTTATTATTATCATTAATGGCTGTAATATTACTCATGAATTATAATATTTCTTAATAAAAATACATAACATATATAGTGACAGTGTTCAACCTACACGAGGCTTCCTGGTGAGTAGTGAGGGGAGGTCCTAATGTAGTGCTCATTATCCCGCCCACTTTAGTCATGCATGATAACTTTGATAATCATGCATACATTACCATGATAATTTGTCATCCCAGAAAAGAAAACATAATTAAGAGTCTTGATGGCTCGTAGGGTAATATTTCCTCGTAAGTGAAGATGTAAGAATGTATCTAAATATTCTTGACACGAGGAAATGTTAATGTGTCGTACGTGTCACTAAGAATTGTTAGATAGACGTTGATTTTCCTAGTGTGTTGATCTGTCTTTCTGAAGTTCATGATTAGTTGAAGATGTTAATCCTTTGAGGACGATGGTTTAAGGTTTAACCCTTTGAGAACGATGGTTTAAGGTTTAACCCTTTGAGGACGATGGTTTAAAGTATAACCCTTTGAGGACGATGGTTTAAGATTTAACCCTTTGAGGACGATGGTTTAAGATTTAACCCTTTGAGGACGATGGTTTAAGATTTAACCCTTTGAGGACGATGGTTTAAGATTTAACCCTTTGAGGACGATGGTTTAAGATTTAACCCTTTGAGGACGATGGTTTAAGATTTAACCCTTAGAGGACGATGGTTTAAGATTTAACCCTTTGAGGACGATGGTTTAAGATTTAACCCTTTGCGGACGATGGTTTAAGATTTAACTCTTTGCGGACGATGGTTTAAAGTATAACCCTTTGAGGACGATGGTTTAAGATTTAACCCTTTGAGGACGATGGTTTAAAGTATAACCCTTTGAAGACGATGTTTTAAGATTTAACCCTTTGAGGACGATGGTTTAAGATTTAACCCTTTGAGGACGATGGTTTAATATTTAACCCTTTGAGGACGATGGTTTAAGATTTAACCTTTGAGGACGATGGTTTAAGATTTAACCCTTTGAGGACGATGGTTTAATATTTAACCCTTTGAGGACGATGGTTTAATATTTAACCCTTTAAGGACGATGGTTTAATATTTAACCCTTTGAGGACGATGGTTTAAGATTTAACCCTTTGAGGACGATGGTTTAAGATTTAACCTTTGAGGACGATGGTTTAAGATTTAACCCTTTGAGGACGATGGTTTAATATTTAACCCTTTGAGGACGATGGTTTAATATTTAACCCTTTAAGGACGATGGTTTAATATTTAACCCTTTGAGGACGATGGTTTAAGTTTAACTCCTCGGGACTTTTCACCATTAGGCTCAGTGGACATCCAGGTAACTTTCCAGAAAAAAATCAGCAATTGTTAGGAGTACTCAATTCCTCACCTGGTGGGAGTAGGAGTCCTCATTTCTCTCATGGTGTTCCATAGGTTGGAGTCTTGGTTTCTCCGCCGGTGTTGGTGGTGGGTGTTCTGCGGGTCATCGGTGTGTGAGATCCGTATCAAGTGACCATTGACCACGGAGCACTGATTGTCATTGTCTAACAAGTGCCTCCTTTCTTTCGAGTTGAAATTGTTACTTTTGTATGTCAGTTGTGGGTTGATCGTCATTCTTGGCACTGTACTGTTAGTGGGAGGATGTTGATATATCCTGCTGGGGAGGAGATGGGGGAGGCGGGAAAAAGAAGTGATAAGTGGTCAGGTCAACTATAAAAGAACCCTGATAATTCTGATTTGATACCTTTTTATATTTGTCCAGACTAATTATAATGTGTATACCACCGTGTTCTAATGGAGGAATATCATTACCCTGCTCTGTCCCCCGTCACTAACACCTCCTATACGTGATATTATCCTCACTCACATGTCCTTATATTGTATGTTTGTGATAATATCTGAGAAAGTAATTAAATAAATGTAAAAACTAGTATTACTGTAATTATAGCATCATTTACCCGTGTTCTAATGTAGGAATATCGTGCACTGTATCATGCACCAGAGGAATGTTTGCCATGCGTTAAATGATTCTCCCTCTTGAATGTACCACAGTCTCCTAGCTCCTGAGAAAGTGTTAAATGTATCACAAATATTGTATCACAAGACTTCTGTCGAGCCAGTAAGCGTCGCTACTACATTCTCCTGTCAGTGTCTTCCTCGGTAAATTTTTTTTAACGAACCAGATATAGATGTTTGCTGTTTTTGTTTAATTCCCTTTAAGACTTTTATTGCAAAACACTATCACAAATGTAATCGTTATTTTCTTTTTGCTTCGTGTGGAGAAATTTTTAGTATTAATGACCAGACGAAGCGCCATAACAGTCTTTACATAATATGCTAAAAATTTATTGTCATTCTCTGGACACACTAGGCGTAGTTTGTTAAGTTTATGTGTTGAAGTAAACTGTATATCCCAGCTGGTGTCTCTCAGCCTCCAGTCATGATATAAACAGAAAATTGTTCTTAGTAGTCATGTGAAGCTTTGGTTGTTGTTGTTTGTGATGATGTGAAAAGTCTGTCAGAATGTGATGTGGTGTTTAGCTCTGATATCATGGTGGTGGTCAGTCAGCGATCTAGGAATAAATAAAACGTGTAAGATATTTAAAAGTTATGTGACCAGAGGATTGATAACTTCTTTTAATGGGATATTGTTGAGTATGTTAATAAAAAAAGATATATTGCACAATACCTCAGTGTGGACGTCTTATACCCATTACATAAATTCTTACAAATATACATAGAAGAGACAACGAAGCTGGTAAAGGTTAAAGAAAAGATGGGGAAAAGGAGGTCAGGCAAAACACTGACAGAACCTTGGGGGGATGGGGAGTGGGGGAGTAACCATGGGGGAGTGGGGGGAGTAACCATCACGATTCTTGTCTCTCACTCGTTTCCTGGAGACGTTCATCCTTAAGCTAGGAATCACTGAATATCAATCTACTTTTTCTCGATTCCATATCCGTAAAATATTCCGCTATGTTTCGCTGATGATATATAATTGTACATTAATATTGGATAAGAGGAGGTGTCGAAGGTGAGCCAGGTGCTTGGTGTCTGCTGAGCCGTGAGGGAGAAGCGGGAAAAATAAGACGTGTTTATCCTTGATTGTTTATAACAGAGAATCCGGTGTACCGTGGCATCAGTAGTGCAGCAAATAGCCTTGATGATTACTGAGCCAGACGTTTGTTGTTCGACTCGTGTGTTTTTTTGACACGCTTGCTTTTACTTTTGTTTTTTACTTTTATCCTTTTCGCCACTGATCATCTAGTTAGCCACTTGGGCGGTCGGTCACGTCTCTGTTAGGTACTGTTGGCAAGTACTAGCATGCACTGGCTCCATGTCACCATCGTCAGAATTGTAAGGATGAAGTGGTTCTGTAACAGAGGACGTCACTAGTAAACGTACTGTACCGTCACAAAGATGTTGGCGACGTCCCTGGGTGAAGGGCCAGAGCCGTGATCAACTGTACTAACTTCCATCACTACATACCAAGAGATTTAAAGAGGGAATCCCGTTAAATTTTTCATAGACTGGAGTAAACGTTACGACGGCTGACAGTAACTGTATCCAGTGAGGGTGGTAGTGTCAGCTGGTAGCCTGAGAAACCGTTGCCAGGGAGGGACACGAAGATGGTAGTGTGGGGAGGTGAGGGGCAGACACGCCAAGGAGTAGAAGGAGGCTGTGAGTGTTCTCAGGGAACATGCAGCTGTAGGGAGTATCAATGTGGCAACACGGAAAGAGGAAATAGGTAAAAGGACCTTGAGGAAGCGGTGAAAAAGAAAAGAATTTGGAGAGGACTGTAACTATTGGGGGGCGAGGGAGTGTAGAAGGCATGAGGGGCAGTGTAGGGAGCCATAGGGTGACAACGAACGGGGACAGTGGCAGCAGCAGCAGATTTGGCTCCTATCCTGGTCTTCTGCTGGGGTTCTGGCACACCACAAAAATCGATAATTCTAAGGAGAACGTAAATTATGTCAACAGTTTGAAGTTGATAACTCTCGCTTGGTCCCAGGCGTCACCGCTGCCGGCCTCCTGTGGGAGACAATCTGTTGAGGGGACGAGACGCAGCGGTGGGAGGGAGGGAGGAAGGGAGGTGGGGCTGGGATCATCTGGAGGGAAAAGGTAAGGAAAAAGTGAGACCTGGACAAGAAGAATATCTGGGGAGGAGGAAACGTGGTGCAAGGGCATAGAGGCGGTAAAGTGAGAGTGATGCACACATGGGCGAGGAAAGGACGAGACCAAACCCATAGGATGATAGGGGTAAGTAGCGTGGTAGAGAGGGTAGACAGGAAGCGGGAGACATAGGTGACTGCGGAAGGTTCACGCTGCACCCCTCTTGCCCGTGTCACGCTTCAGCTGAGACGACACCCTATGACGCTTACCACGCTGAGATAGTGCTGATAAGTAAGACGTGAAGGTTGAAGGGGCGAGATGACGCTGATTAGACGGCCGTGGATGGTGAGGTCCAGCCTGACAAACTTAGTGAAGTCACCAGGAGGAAATCAGTAATTATTGGGAGGGGCTGAGAGACGAGGGGCTGAAATATTAATAATGGTGATGACTCGGGCACCACACGTCTCCACCCACCAGCTGCTGTAAGAGAGGATGGTGATGCTCTAGTGATGATGACCAGGTAACTTGGTGATAGTATTGTATGAAGACAGTGCTTGATGGTGGTTGATACGATGATGGTGACATGAAGAATCTGGTTGGCGATGGTTACATGAGGGTAATGGTTAATTTGGTGGTGCGATTTGATATGGTGGCGAAAGGATTTATTTCTGAAAAAAGTTTGTACTGATGTGATGGTTGGTATGGTGAGAGAGTGGTTTAGTGATAGTGAGCGACATGTTAATGGTGATTATAATGATGGTTTAAGGATTGTTAGGTATAATGATGGTGATATACTGTAATTGTATGGTGAATAATAACATCTCTATCACCATATTAACCACCTTTACCATACCACTCACCATCATAGTTCATCATACCAACCACTACTACCATACCACACCATTATTTAACCATATCCACCATAACAGTCACCATTATTTAACCATATCCACCATACCAACCACATCAACCATAGCTATCACCATCATTAACCTTGATCACCATATACTTACTACCACCCACCATCACCATCATATCACCATATACACTCACCACATCACAGCCATCATCACCACAATATAACCCATAATTATCGTTGTCATGTAATTATTTTTTTTTTCCATGGTGATAATCTTCTCTTGGGTCGATAAATATATAAGCAAGACCTTAATGGTGGGAAGACAGAAGTAGTTTATGGTGTTATGGTGTCCTGTGTCTTGGGGAAATTGGCTCATCTGGCCGAGAGTAATACGGAAATTTGGTATTTTATTTTATTAAGTTTGTGTTTTACCTAACCTGACCTAACCTGACCTGACCTGAATTGACCTAACCTAAGCTGATCTGATTTGACCTGTCCTAATCTAATCTAGCGTAACCTAACCTAACCCAGCGTAACCTGACATGACCTGACCTGACCTGACCTGACCCGACTTGACCTAACCAAAGCTGATCTGATTTGACCTGTCCTAATCTAATCTAGCGTAACCTAACCTAACCCAGCGTAACCTGACATGACCTGACCTGACCTGACCTGACCCGACTTGACCTAACCTAAGCTGATCTGATTTGACCTGTCCTAATCTAATCTAGCGTAACCGAACCTAACCCAGCGTAACCTAACATGACCTGACCTGACCTGACCTAAAATCAAACAAATTTAACCTAATATAACTGATACGATGAGGTCTAGTATCATTTGTTTGACGAAAATGATGATGACTGTGATAGAAGACCCAGTCAATGGAAGAATGACGTCAGCGGAAGAGGGATGACGTCACTGGAAGAACTATGACGTCACTGGAAGAACTATGACGTTACTGGAAGAACTATTACGTCAGTATAGTTCTTGAGGACAGAGCACCTCCCGGTATGAGTGAGTGAGTGAGGATGAAGTGAGTGAGTGAAGAAGGGAGGGAGGCTGGGTTTGAGTGAGGGGGGGATGAGAGTGTGAGGGGAGGAGGAGGAGAAAGAGGAGGAGGAAGAGGAGGAGGAGGAGGAGGAGGAGGAGGAGGAGGAGGCCGCTCACGAGAGAAATATGACCCATCCGACACAGGTACAAGGTATGGCTAAGAGTCCTGTACACCTCACCTTCACTGATCCTTCTCTGTGAGGTGTAGAATCCCCCCTCCACTCCTTCCTCCCCACGCAAGCTCCCCACCTCTTCCTACACATCTCCCTTCCATGCCCCCACCACTACTTGCTACCCCTTCCCCCCCTTTTGTTCACTCCTTTCATCTCTACCCTTACTCCATCCCTCCCCCTTATCCACACTCCTCCCTTCCCCCTCTTCCTCCTCATCCTCACCCCTCACCCACATTCCTCTCCCATCCTAACCACTCCCCTCCCTCTCCTAACCACTCTCCTCCCCCTCCTAACCACTCCCCTCCCTCTCCTAACCACTCCCCTCCCCCTCCTAACCACTCCTCTCCCCCTCCTAACCACTCCCCTCCCCCTCCTAACCACTTCCCTCTCTCCTCTCCTTTCTTCCCTCCCCTCCGTACCTATTTCCCCGCCTCTCATCCCCTCTCACCCTCCACTCTCCTCAAGACAATCCCTCTCATCCCACTCGCCCCTGTTATAATAATGAAGCTTTCTAGTTAAAGACAGATGAAAGAGAATTTTCTGTTTCTGTCGGCATGAAACCTAGCTCTAATATATCTCTCCTGTAGGGGTGGGGAAGTGATGGGGTTGGAGGGGGAATGGTGGGAGGTAGTAAAGGGGGTCTTCTATCATGTTCTCAAAGGTCTGTGCTGAGTTTTTTCCTTTGTAATTGGTGATGTGGTGACGTCTTTAGCTGGTTAACATGTTACAGCATCATGATGATAGGGACAGTATGTCACCAGAATTGCGCGGAGACTATACCGAAACTAAAGTTGTATTTGTATCCGTATTTATAAGTTGAAAATTTTACTTACGAATATATGAGACACTAGATTCTTAAACCTTCGTAAGCTTGACTCTGCCCGTGTAACTAGAGGTTGTTAGAACAATTATGTGTTTAGAGAAGATTCTTGGCGGAACATCGATGCCATCTTGGTCGTTATTTAAAAGAAAAAGCCACGTACGAATCTCTGAGAATTGTTCATCACAGGTAAGCCGAGATACACCTGGTACGGAGACCTGAGCTGAGCAGTTTGTGTCATAAAGGGTGGAGGGGAAGGTAGTGTGTGTGTGTGTGTGGCAGTGGTGGAGTGAGCCATGACTATTACTTACAGGTGAACAAGACAACAAACACGAATACTACACTTACACGTTAATAGAAATAGACCAAGGCATTAGGAGATCGTGGTCCGGGGTTCTCGCCCTACAACACCCAGCTAACACACACACACACACACACACACACGCACTTCCATAAAAGTAAAGATGTATTTTTCATAACTAATCCTGCTAAATTCAGCTCACTAATAATATAATCTCGTTTTATTGTGTAGTGACAAAACTTATCACTTTCTGAACCCATCGGCCTCTCTCTCTCTCTCTCTCTCTCTCTCTCTCTCTCTCTCTCTCTCTCTCTCTCTCTCTCTCTCTCATATCAGTAATATTGTTGCTACTTTCCATAAAATGAATAAAAACGAAAGACAATTGGGACCGAGTTTGGAATAAGAGCAAAAAATAACTTAAATCTGTCAACACTTTTAACCAGTGGGCGTGACGTCATCAGAGGAGATCCTTGGTAATATACGTACAGGGTGTCTCAAAATGTACACACACATACAGATTTTTGTGAAGCTTATGTGAATGTTTTTATTAGAACAGCAACATTGTCCTATTGTCCTTACCTGTTGATGTGCGAGGTCTACCACCAGTGAGGACAATGTTGCTGATGTAATACGTACAGACGTTCACGCCATCTCCACGAAAATCTATAAGGCGGTGTAGTTTATTTTTGAAACACCCTGTACGTATTGGCACACAAGAAAACCTAACACATGTCAACTGCCACACACCTGACCAGGACTCAGACCTGTCAACTGTCACACACCTGACCATGAATCACATCTGTCAACTGTCACACACCTGACCAGGACTCAGACCTGTCAACTGTCACACACCTGACCATGAATCACATCTGTCAACTGTCACATACCTGACCAGGACTCAGACCTGTCAACTGTCACACACCTGACCAAGACACAGACCTGTCAACTGTCACATACCAGACCAGAACACACATGTCAACTGTCACACACCTGACCAGGATACACACCTGTCAACTGTTACACACCTGACCAGGATACACACCTGTCCAGGATACACACCTGTCAACTGTTACACACCTGACTAGGACTCACATAATCTTAGGTAGTTGCTAAGATAATTTTTTTTGCAGAAATTACGATTCCATGAAAAATAATTCGTTACTCTACCACATTACCAGTATGTAAACAGCTCTTCTTTTATCATCATCCATAACGAATGACGTGTAAAATGATATAATGAGGTTTACTATTTGATATATTGGAGGTGGCAGTCGTCTCTTTCTCTGGTGACATCACGCAGGGCTGAGCAAATGGCTGGCGGTTTACCCATCAGCTGGAGGTCGTGAGCCAGTTGGAGGTCGTGAGCCAGTTGGAGGTCGTGAGCCAGCTGGAGGTCGTAAGCCAGTTGGAGGTCGTGAGCCAGTTGGAGGTCGTGAGCCAGTTGGATGTCGTGAGCCAAATGTTTATAAAATGCTTGTGGGTCTCGCGATATTCTGGAGGCGAAAAACACGTTGATTATATCAGCCTTAAAATCCTTCGCTGTCTCTAAACTTATAACATTAGTTTATCTCGTGAGTTGTTCTCTGAGCCTACTCGCTCTTCCTGGCCCATTAACCCAGGATCCCCATTAGTTTTAACCATTACTCCAAGCCAACCCTGACAACATTATTCATTACCCCAATATAAACTTTATGTTGTATTATTTTCATCATTTCATGTCTTCATTGCCACGCTTTACATAATTACAAATAAAATGACCAAAGGTGCAGCTATCATTACCCCTGAAAAATGCCAAATTAACCCCGTAACGGTAATTTACCCTTAATTGGGAACCCCTGCAATATTAACCCCATGGGCACGAAGCGTCTCTCTGTACTGAATAATATTGTCTGGCGTTAACCAAATAGAATATTAAAAGTGGCGTTCATTAGTGGAGGTAATAACTATAATAAATATCTCACCGTACCATACACCTGCCGTCTTACCTGTGCTTATAATGATTATGTGCACAGGTGACCAGTAATGTACAGAGTATTTAATACATTCTTAAATACGTATTTAATTACAATTTACATTTCGATATTGTATTTAATTATATATTCTATTCAAGGTATTTAAATCCACATTTTAATACAGCATTATTGATGTATTTTGTAATTCTCTATACTATATATATTGAGATACATTTGGAAAAAAAATAAGTTTAAGTGAGTTATTATTGTTACTGTACAGCACCGGGTTATGTTGGTTCTTTATTTCTGTAATGCCTTTGTAGAAGATGGTAAACCTCAAACTACGGTAACAATAATAATCGCTGATAATGTAATGTATATAGACTATAATTAAATACATTTTGATATCATTTATTTAGCATTTGATTACGTTGCAGTTAATAGTAATGGATATAATATTTAAATATAAATTTTCTTGGTGTTTAGTTTTTGTTATCTGAATACATTTTAATGTTTTTATCTCCACCTGTTATTATGTGATGCAGGTAACTGACTCCACCTGTTATTATGTGGTGCAGGTAACTGACTCCACCTGTTATTATGTGGTGCTGGTAACTGACTCCACCTGTTATTATGTGGTGCAGGTAACTGACTCCACCTGTTATTATGTGGTGCAGGTAACTGACTCCACCTGTTATTATGTGGTGCAGGTAACTGACTCCACCTGTTATTATGTGGTGCAGGTAACTGACTCCACCTGTTATTATGTGGTGCAGGTAACTGACTCCACCTGTTATTATGTGGTGCAGGTAACTGACTCCACCTGTTATTATGTGGTGCAGGTAACTGACTCCACCTGTTATTATGTGGTGCAGGTAACTGACTCCACCTGTTATTATGTGGTGCAGGTAACTGACTCCACCTGTTATTATGTGGTGCAGGTAACTGACTCCACCCTGTATGGTCGCCTCCTTGTCTGTGCTCCATTGTCTCTCTCATTATCCATCATTTTTATCGTTATTTTTTCATTGTCTTCAGTTTATCGTTTGTTTGATGTGGATCGGTTTCTCATTATACAGTACATCATCATTTTTAATCACTATGCCTCACGATTCTTCACCATACATTATCATTCTTCACCATAAATTTACCGTCCATCACTATAAGTGACCATACCTTCATCATACTCCACTACCCATCACCATACACATCACCCCTATCACAAAATAACCCTCACCTCCACCCCCCCCTCCCCCCTCCCCTTCCTTTCACACGTCCCTCCTCTCCTCCTTCTCCCCATCGCAACAAAACCCTCCCCTCACCCCTCCTCCCCCTTCCTATCGCAACACCCCCTCCCCCCTCCCCATCACCACGCACTTAATACAAAAGCTTTTAACTACGAAGTGAAATTCCACCAAAGTTCTTTATCTAATCCTGCTTGCCAAATTCTTGAGACATTCTTCCGGGAAACATGTGGGAAAAAAATCCTAATTACTTGGTCAGGACGAACCCTGGAGAGTGAACGTCCACAAGGAACGTCTTTTTTTTCTGGTTATATGTCTTAGTCAGTCTTTCTCTGGTCACTACGCTTTAGGAGGAGAGAGAGAGTGGGTGAATGTCCGAGTCAAGTGGCTTGGACATGCTGAGTGACGGTCTAGCATGTTGGATATGTACTGGCGGCGGTGGTGGTGGTAGTTTAGACATGATGGACACGTGTGGTGGTAGTTTTAGACATGATGGACACGTGTGGTGGTAGTTTTAGACATGATGGACACGTGTGGTGGTAGTTTTAGACATGATAGACACGTGTGGTGGTAGTTTTAGACAAGCTGGGCACGTGCAAGTGATCTGAGTAAGTTTGGACATTGCTGAAGTGGCTGTGTAGTGGATGAGTAAGCTCCACACACACACACAGTCTGTCCTCACTCACAACAGATGATGATAATAACACTGTACCGTTTTATTTCGTTTTCTCTATATATATCTCCTATCCACCAGTTCACAGTCGTATCTCTACTCATACTATTACCATTTTCACCTCATGTAACTCTTTCCTTCCTTCTCTAATTCTTCCTTTATCTACTTTTTACGTTTTGTTTTCTTACGTCAAATTTAAACAACAATAATAATCAATATAGAAACGACTTCATGTTGGATTTTTTTTTTTTTTACATTGTCTTATTTATCCTTTAATTTGTTTATTACTTTTACTTTATTCATTATTATCTGGAACCTGTTTTTATCGACTGAGTTAATACCCAAGAGATGATCTTTGTTAAAGGAATTAGTTAATGTTATTTCTTGTTATTTTTTTTATTGTCTTCGTATTACTATTTTTTTAATGTTTATTTTATCTTTTCATTCAATTACAACATTTATCACTTTTTTTATTTGATTCGATCTTTCACTTTTTACCTGTAATAATCTTGTCATTTACCTGGTATAAATATGCTATGTAACCTTCTCTCTTCCCCTTCAGTTTCTCTCTCTCCCTCTCTACACCTCCTCCTCTTTTCCTCTCCTTCTCTTCCCCTCTCTCTTTTCCCCTTCCTCTCCCCTCACCTCTCCCCCCCCCACTCCCCTCTCCTTCCCTCGTCAGTCGTCACTCGCCTCCTCCACTGTCCACACCTCCTGTCTTTTATTTTTAGAAGATAATGTTGTTTTAACTCTTCCTTTCCCCAAGCTGTCTGTCTACTTCTTGCCGTTTATTCTGTTTCCGTCTCTCTGTCCTTATTTGGTCTCAAGTTTTTGTTTGCTTTTATTGTCGTATTTATTGTCATTTTCGTGTTTATGTCTACCTCTACAGCTGTGTTTGTCTACTTCTATAGTTATGTTTATGTCTACCTCTACAGCTGTGTTTGTCTACTTCTATAGTTTCTACCTCGTATTATCTGTCACTCAAAGCACCAGAAGATGTCCTTACTGTACACATCCACACCAACACACACCAACACCTAAACATCAACACACACCAACACCTACACACCAACACACACCAACACCTACACATCAACACACACCAACACCTACACATCAACGCACACCAACACCTATACACCAACACACACCAACACACACCAACACCTACACACCAACACACACCAACACCTACACATCAACACACACCAACACCTACACATCAACACACACCAACACCTACACATCAACACACACCAACACATCAACACACCAACACCTACACATCAACACACACCAACACCTACACACCAACACACACCAACACCTACACATCAACACACACCAACACCTACACATCAACACACACCAACACCTACACATCAACACACACCAACACCTACACATCAACACACACCAACACCTACACATCAACACACACCAACACCTACACATCAACACACACCAACACCTACACATCAACACCTACACACCAACACACACCAACACCTACACATCAACACACACCAACACATCAGCACACACCAACACCTACACATCAGCACACACCAACACCTACACATCAACACACACCAACACCTACACACCAACACACACCAACACATCAACACACCAACACCTACACATCAACACACACCAACACCTACACACCAACACACACCAACACCTACACATCAGCACACACCAACACCTACACATCAACACACACCAACACCTACACATCAACACACACCAACACCTACACATCAGCACACACCAACACCTACACATCAACACACACCAACACCTACACATCAACACACACCAACACCTACACATCAACACACACCAACACTACACATCAACACACACCAACACCTACACATCAACACACACCAACACTACACATCAACACACACCAACACTACACATCAACACACACCAACACCTACACATCAACACACACCAACACTACACATCAACACACACCAACACTACACATCAACACACACCAACACTACACATCAACACACACCAACACCTACACATCAACACACACCAACACACACACACCAACACCTACACATCAACACACACCAACACCTACACATCAGCACACACCAACACCTACACATCAACACACACCAACACCAACACACACCAACACCTACACATCAACACACACCAACACCTACACATCAACACACACCAACACCTACACACCAACACACACCAACACACACCAACACCTACACACCAACACACATCAACACACACCAACACCTACACATCAACACACACCAACACACACCAACACCTACACATCAACACACACCAACACCTACACATCAACACACACCAACACACATCAACACACACCAACACCTACACATCAACACACACCAACACACACCAACACCTACACACCAACACACATCAACACCTACACACCAACACACACCAACACTACACATCAACACACACCAACACACACCAACACCTACACACCAACACACACCAACACATCAACGCACACCAACACCTACACACCAACACCTACACATCAACACCTACACACCAACACACACCAACACTACACATCAACACACACCAACACACACCAACACCTACACACCAACACACACCAACACATCAACGCACACCAACACCTACACACCAACACACACCAACACCTACACATCAACACACACCAACACCTACACATCAACGCACACCAACACCTACACATCAACACACACCAACACCTACACATCAACACACATCAACACACACCAACACTACACATCCACACCAAGCTCTTCAACACAACCTAACATAACAATCCCTCTGAAAACAAAAAGCCTCGTCTTAACATTTAAAACGCTTCCACAATTCCCCGTTGGAGAGTGAGAGGCGCTGTTAGTCACTCTGGTTGTATTCGATGGACAAGGATAACAGACCAATACGCCGAGTGAGAGACTTCCCAGATGCCAACTAAATGCCGTTTAAATACCAGGAGGTTCTCGGTTCTTCTTTTATTCTTCTCTTGTGTTTGTGTGTGTGAGAGAGAGAGAGAGAGAGAGAGAGAGAGAGACTGCTGGCTTTCAAGTCTGCATCTAGTCCAGCAGATCGTCTACCGGGTGATGTGTTTTGCCATGAAATTTAACCATACGAGGACGCCACTTTTTATTTTTTTGTTTGGCTAATGCTAGATGATTTTATTCAGCATAGAGGCGACACCATACACCAGGGGGTTAGTAGACTATCTCCACTAAGAACGATTGACAGAGTTATGTGTTTGAATGTTTAAGAGTAGAGAAATTGATAGGTTTTATATGTAATACTTGTAAGAATGTTAATAATGAACCTTCAGGTATTTCTCTCAACCTTTATTTTATTATACGGATCTCTCTCTCTCTCTCTCTCTCTCTCTCTCTCTCTCTCTCTCTCTCTCTCTCTCTCTCTCTCTCTCTCTCTCTCTCTCTCTCTCTCTCTTTGATCAAATATCTTCGTTGATTCAAACTGTCAGTTACCACCCGTGTCAGTAGGACCTTACAGACACGGAAGCTGTCAGATATCACAAGGTAACCAAATTTGACATTTGTGTGAACGCTGTCAGGGGATTAACGAAAGGGGTGGGATACAGGAATTGGATGAACAAGTGGATAGAAAAATTGGAAAGCGTTGACCCGTGTTGTGACTGATGAAAGAGAAGCAATTAAGTTGAAATGGAAAAATTAATCGCGAGAGAAAATCTTCGGGAGGAGGGAGGGAGGTTAGATAGGGGGAGGGGGGGAGGGAGGTTAGATAGGGGGAGGGGGGAGGGAGGTTAGAGAGGGGGAGGGGGGGAGGGAGGTTAGAGAGAGGGACGATAGTGGGAGAAAAGTGGAAGAGAGAGGGAGGATGAAGGAGGGAGGGAGGGTAGGGGGAAGGAGACCGAGGATGAAGTGGGGAGGGAGGTTAGAGAGAGGGAGGATAGTGAGAGGAAAGTGGAAGAGAGAGGGAGGACGAGGGAGGGAAGGAGGGGAGAGGGGAAAGATAGAAGGGGGAAGAACGGAGGGAGGGTAGAGGGAAGGAGGGTAGAAAGAGGGAGGTGGAAGAGATGGGGACTAAAGAGAGGGAGGAGAGAGGGAGGGTGGATGGAAGGAGGGAGAAAAAGAAGGAATTTTTATACCCTGGATAAAATACTGCCAGGTGTGTGTGTGTGTGTGTGTGTGTGCGTGTGTGTGTGTGTGTGTGTGTGTGTGTGTGTGTGTTTCTCGTGGTCTTGGGTACATGGGCTGTGGTGGGCAGTCATGACAATTGTGGGATTATATATTTAACTTGGTGTCCAATTATGTATGTATTTATGTATGTACAGTATGTATGTATGTATGTATGTATGTATGTATGTATGTATGTGGCTAGAATTATAAGGATTACCTGACCTTCCAAAATATTCAAGACAGTTGAATTAAAACGAAGAAAAGAGACAGACAGACAGACAGACAGACAGACAGACAGACAGACAGACAGATCCCCTCCATCTATATCTCATCATTAACGGTCAAAACATCTTATAAATGACGGACCTGACCTTATATACATAAACGCCACTAATTACTCTCTAATCACCTCAATTAATGTATGCTAATAGCCCCAACCACTTAGATTTGTGACTAGGGCGTAGGAGGGGGATAGTGGGGGAGGGAGGGGATAGTGGGGGAGGGAGGGGTTAGTGGGGGAGGGAGGGGATAGTGGGGGAGGGAGGGGATAGTGGGGGAGGGAGGGGATAGCGAGGGAGGGAGGGGATAGCGGGGGAGGGAGGGGATAGTGGGGGAGGGAAGGGATAGCGAGGGAGGGAGGGGATAGTGGGGGAGGGAGGGGATAGCGAGGGAGGGAGGGGATAGTGAGGGAGGGAGGGGATAGTGGGGGAGGGAGGGGATAGCGAGGGAGGGAGGGGATAGTGGGGGAGGGAGGTATTTGCTGTATAGTTCAGAGGTGTTATTTTCCCCTCATGGTATTATTGCATTTCCGACCTAACGGTAGGGTAAATTTATGACACTTTATTGCCCCCTGTTCCGTAATATATTCATGAGGGATTTCGTAAGGAGAGAGAGAGAGAGAGAGAGAGAGAGAGAGAGAGAGAGAGAGAGAGAGAGAGAGGTTCAGAAGTTGTACCTTAATGGGAGGGAAGGTTCAGAAATTGTACCATAACATAAGGTACCTCTACTATACCGTTCTAGATATGGTACCGTCCTTCTAGTGGTGTACCATAATGGAGTAGAAGAGGTCTTGGGACGGAAGCCTCACTCACTCCCAGCGGACACAACTTCCTGACAACCGAGACACAACTTTTGTACTTGGTCTCTGTGCGTCCTATCTGTTCTTTGTTGTTGCTTTTGTGTTTTTTTGTAATTGTGTTTTTGTTTGGTAGTTATTTGTATCCTAGAGACGTCTTGATACACACACACACACCCCCACACACACACCCCCCCACACACACACCCACACACACACACACACACTGATCTTAAGGCTCTGCTGGTCCACCTCTTGTTACTTTAGTCCTTCACCCTAATATAAACACAGACCAAGTAGAAGGAAGAGCTGATGTGTCTCGTAGGATGATGATGGTGGTGGTTGTGGTGGTGATAGTGGTGGTAATGGTGATGCTGGTCTTGATGGTAGTGATGGTGGCGGTGGTAGTGATGGTGGCAGTGGTAGTGGGGAGAAGAAATTAGTATAACACAACATGGTGTTCTTATCGAGGTGGCGTGAAGGTTATAATATTCATTACTACGTGTTGTGAGATGCTAACACGCGATAGGGGTGGGGGGAGGGTAGAGGGGAGGGTGAAGAGGGATGTTGAGATTCGTTTCCGTGATAACTTCCAGGTATAAGAGGAAGTAATTTCCTGTGAGCAGCCATATAGAGAGATGCAGATGAGCCGTGACATGCAAGAGGGACACGCAGGCACATACAAATGGCCTCAGCGGTGTGATGATAATAGCCCTATCCCAGCACACACAGGCACGATGACCACCCACAATACACAGCCCAGAATAGCAACCACCTGGTGATGGTGTGTGTGTGTGTGTGTGTGTGTGTGTGTGTGTGTGTGTGTGTGTGTGTGTGTGTGTGTGAGAAAACTTTAATTTTGCCGTATCCAGTGGCTAGTTCATTGTGCACCTGATATTCCTCCTGTGAGCGGAAGGACCAAAAGGATTACAGAGTAGTGGTCATAAGGGGTGAGTATAGCGGACCCCCAGTGATCAGGATATTGTGGTGTTGAATGTTACAGAGTATTCCCAGGTAATTGTGTGTGTGTTTTTACCTTATCCATTAGGTGCAAAATGTGGATATAGTCTTAACACATCAGTTCTCTTACCATGAGAGATAAAGTGCTGTACCTTACCATGACACACGCGGACCTGTTCCTAAAAGGTTCTATTTTCTCACAGTCTAGATTCTAGAACGTAGTGTTGGAGTGTGTGGTAATATGTTTGACCACACACTTTACATTTAGTCTTGTTCAATCTGCTTGAGGAACATACTGCCTGAGGTACTTATATCCTAACCTTAGTCTAGCAGTTACAACATCTTGTAATCTAGTGATCTTGTTACAGATTAGCGGACCCCTCGTAAACTTATATACAAAATCATTAGACACTGGAGTTGTGCCAGACTTGTGGAAACAGGCAAATGTAGTACCCATATTCAAGAAGGGAGACAGAGCATCAGCGTCAAATTACCGGCCGATCAGTTTGACGTCAGTAGTGGGGAAATTTCCTGAATCAATTATAGCAGATAGCATCCGATCGCATCTAGAGAAAAGTAAATTAATCTACGACTCTCAACATGGGTTTACAAAGGGAAAATCATGTCTAACAAATCTGCTAACGTTTTTTAGGAAAGTCTTCGAGGTAGTAGATAATGACGAAAATTACGATGTTATTTACTTAGACTTTAGCAAAGCATTTGACAGAGTACCGCATCAGAGGCTTCTGAGAAAAATTAAGGCTCATGGTATCGAGGGGAAAGTTTTAAATTGGATAAAATCATGGCTCACCGATAGAACGCAGAGGGTCAGCGTAGAAGGTGTTAAATCTGAGTGGGGCCGTGTAACCAGTGGGGTTCCCCTGGGGTCAGTACTAGGCCCACTCTTGTTTATAATCAACATAAACGATCTAGATACTGGGATCAGCAGTGACATAAGCAAGTTTGCGGATGACACCAAAATAGGGCGGCAAATTAATTCAGGGCAGGATGCAAATGCATTACAGGAGGATCTAAATAAACTGCAGGGGTGGTCTGAAAAATGACAAATGAAATTCAACACCAGCAAGTGCAGCGTACTTATTATTGGAAGAACAAATACTTATAATGTATACAGCCTTAACAACATCAACCTAGAGAAGTCGACTTGTGAAAGAGACCGAGGGGTACTTGTAAGCCCGGACCTACGGCCTAGAAAACAGTGCGTTAATGTTCGAAATAAGGCAAACAGAGTATTGGGATTTATATCTAGAAGTGTAAGTAACAAGAGTGCAGAGGTCTTATTGCAACTATATCTTGCGCTAGTCAGGCCGCACCTCGATTATGCGGTTCAGTTCTGGTGCCCCTATTATAGAATGGATATAAATTCACTAGAGTCGGTGCAGCGAAGAATGACAAAAATGATTCCGGGACTTAGAAACCTTCCATATCAGGATAGGTTAAAGAAACTTAACTTGCATTCCCTAGAAAGACGAAGAGTGTGGGGAGATATGATAGAAGTATTTAAGTGGGTGAAAGGAATCAATAAAGGGGATATAGATAAAGTTCTTATAATATCCGAGCAGGATAGGACTCGGAGCAACGGATTCAAGTTGGATAAGTTTAGGTTTAGGAGGGAGATAGGAAGAAACTGGTTCACAAATAGGGTGGTGGACGAGTGGAACAAGCTTAGCAACTTTGTAGTAAGTGCTGGAACTCTGGAAAGTTTCAAAAGGAGGCTAGATAGATTCATGGATGATGGAGAGTGGTAGTAACTCTCGACAGGAGTTGCCATGCACAGGCCAACCGGCCTATTGCAGACTCCTTATGTTCTTATGTTATACATGTTTTACTTGATACATCTCATCATGGTAAACTATGGATCGACTCGTGCCTGTTTGCACGTGTCTACTTTAAATTCATCAGCAACTTCTTTCCTGATGGCAGTTTTAATGGTTAGTTTTGAGTCCTAAATTTTATTCAACAATGTCGTAGACGTGAGTGACATCATGACAGTGGTGTGTGTGTGTGTGTGTGTGTGTGTGTGTGTGTGTGTGTGACCCTCTGCTAGCTGGCTTGGAGATGACCACCACACACGCCACGTCACACCACAGCACTTCCATAACCACTGCTGCCTCCATAAACACCACACTACACAACACCATTTTCATCATTACCCACGTCTCACAATCAGCCACACAACTTCCACCAGTACCACCCAACCATAACCACTACCACACAACCATAACCACTACCACACAACCATAACCACTACCACACAACCATAACCACTACCACACAACCATAACCACTACCACACAAGCACCACCACACAACCACCACAATCACACATGCACGCGCCTTGTTTTGACTAAGTATAGCCGGACGGGACACCACCTTTGCCTTCTCCGCCCTGACCACACTGTAACAAAGGTCCATTACCTGAAGACGATTCCCTTACCATCATTGTCCTCCTCCTTCTCCACTTCCACCCTCATCTCGCCACACTCACTGCTCCTCCAACACTTCATCTACCCCCTTCACCCCTCCTCCTCTACCACCCTCACCTCCCCTCCTCTACCACCCTCACCTCTCACCACGACACATCTTGAGAGTCGGTCATTAGCTTGGTGTCACTTTCCATTATGATAATTGAAACCTCCACATCTAGGGCCAGCCACCCCCTCTGCTCCCACTCCTCCTGCTCCTTCCCTTCCCTCTCCTCCTTCCTCTCCCTCACCTCCTTCCTTTCCGCCTCCTCCTTCCCCCTCCTCTTCCCTCTCCCCCTCCCCCTCTTCCTCCTACCCCTTCTTCTCCTCTCGCTACCCACCCAAGGCAGTCTTAAGGGAGCGGATGGTTACCGGGGGACGCTGGTGGAAGGCGGAGGAGTGGAGGTAGGTGGAGGGTCGACTACTGAAGGGGTGGAGGGTCGACCACTGAAGGGGTGGAGGTGGGTGGAGGGTCGACTACTGGTGGGGTGGAGGTGGGTGGAGGGTCGACCACTGAAGGGGTGGAGGTGGGTGGAGGGTCGACGACTGGTGGGGTGGAGGTGGGTGGAGGGTCGACCACTGAAGGGGTGGAGGTGGGTGGAGGGTCGACCACTGAAGGGGTGGAGGTGGGTGGAGGGTCGACCACTGAAGGGGTGGAGGTGGGTGGAGGGTCGACGACTGGTGGGGTGGAGGTGGGTGGAGGGTCGACCACTGAAGGGGTGGAGGTGGGTGGAGGGTCGACCACTGAAGGGGTGGAGGTGGGTGGAGGGTCGACCACTGAAGGGGTGGAGGTGGGTGGAGGGTCGACCACTGAAGGGGTGGAGGTGGGTGGAGGGTCGACCACTGAAGGGGTGGAGGAGGGTGGAGGGTCGACGACTGGTGGGGTGGAGGTGGGTGGAGGGTCGACCACTGAAGGGGTGGAGGTGGGTGGAGGGTCGACGACTGGTGGGGTGGAGGTGGGTGGAGGGTCGACGACTGGTGGGGTGGAGGGTCGACTACTGGTGGGGTGGAGGCGGGTGGAGGGTCGACCACTGAAGGGGTGGAGGTGGGTGGAGGGTCGACCACTGAAGGGGTGGAGGTGGGTGGAGGGTCGACTACTGGTGGGGTGGAGGGTCGACCACTGAAGGGGTGGAGGTGGGTGGAGGGTCGACCACTGAAGGGGTGGAGGTGGGTGGAGGGTCGACCACTGAAGGGGTGGAGGTGGGTGTAGGTTGTCGACCACTGAAGGGGTGGAGGGTCGACTACTGGTAGGATGGAGGGTCGACGACTGGTGGGGTGGAGGTGGGTGGAGGGTCGACCACTGAAGGGGTGGAGGTGGATGGAGGGTCGACGACTGGTAGGGTGGAGGGTCGACGACTGGTGGGGTGGAGGTGGGTGGAGGGTTGACTACTGGAGAGGTGGAAAGAAATAGAACCAAAACAACAAAGTATAACAAAGGCAAGAATAATAAAAAGATAAATGAAAGAAAAACATAAAGAGAATTACACAAAACCATCCATAAATAAATAATATTATACATATAGTAATTTATAAATAATGATAAAACTTAAACAAAAATTTACGCAAATAAAACGAAAACAACAACTAAGAAAAATAAAATAATGAATCTTTATGCAAATGAGAATGAAAAAAACAAGTACAATCTCCACAAATTTCTTAAGGTAAATAAAAATTCTGGAAATAAGAGAAGAGAATCATGGTAATAACAGGAGATAAAATAAAGGTTAATGAGGATACAGAATTATATTAACTATCTCGTTAGAAGAGAAAATGAAGTTCACGGGGTTAGGTGTGTGTGTGTGTGTGTGTGTGTGTGTGTGTGTGTGTGTGTGTGTGTGTGTGTGTGTGTGTGCGCCCTAGAGTAGATGTCTGTCCTTTCAGTGCTAACTTTAATTCTGCTTCTCCATTATTCACTGTTTTTCATTTTCCCTTTAATCGTCTGACCGTCCTTTCGACACACACACACACACACAGGTTAAGTCGCTGAGACATGAAACAGGTGTGTCTCATCACTGTCCCATGAGTCACGACCAACAACCATGGAGGCGCATGTGGGAAAGGTCACAGGTCACTAGTAGAGGTCACAGGTCACAAGTAGAGGTCACAGGTCACAAGTAGAGGTCACAGGTCACAAGTAGAGGCCACAGGTCACAAGTAGAGGTCACAGGTCACAAGTAGAGGTCACAGGTCACAAGTAGAGGTCACAGGTCACTAGTGGTGGTTACATATCACAATTAGAGGAGGTCACAGGTCACTAGTGGTGGTTACATATCACAATTAGAGGAGGTCACAGGTCACAAGTAGAGGTCACAGGTCACAAGTAGAGCTCTTGGTTACAAGTAGAGGTCACAGATCACAAATAAAGGTCACAGGTCATAAGTAGAGGTAACAGGTCACACGTAAAGGTCAAAGGTCAATATTAGAGGTCACAGGTCACAATTAGAGGTCAAAAGTCACAATTTGAGGTCATAGGTCATAAGTAGAGGCTAGAGGTCACGGGGTCACGAATAGATGTCATAGGTCACAGTGAGTCATGTTTCCTATGGATTCATATTAAGTTTGTCTTGTTTGTGTAATTTATTTATTAGAAGTAAGTTTAATTTGTATTTTGGTGACGTCTTACCTTTCATAATTAATCAACCAATCACGATCATGTTTACAAGTCTTACCCTTCATAATCAACCAATCACAGCCATGTTTACAAGACTCGTCAATGTATCACAACCATGTTTACAAGTCTTACCCTTCATAATCAACCAATCACAACCATGCTTACAAGTTAGATCATTCGCATTGGCCAATCATAGCTTAATTCCATATAAAGAACACTCCTTACAATAACCAACCAATCCCAGAACCTCATTAAAAGCCACCCCCCTTACCTCAACCAATCAGACCGTAGCTCTCTTTCCCCCACCAATAAGAGATAAGGAAAAAACAAGAATAAGCAACTGAAGATTAGGCAACCCAACTTATTTTACCTTTAACATTAGCAACCGTAAAGTTAACCTATCCTAACTTATTAAAACTTAACCTAACCTAACCTAATGGTGACGTGTTGTTGTGGTGGCAGCCAAATAGTCGTCCATATTTCACATTCCAGAAATTCCAAGACTTCAACACACACACACACACACACCACCGTCTCCTATACACACACCCACACACACACCCACACCCACACACACACCCACACACACACACCCACCACCGTCTCCTATACACCCACACACACACACCCACACACACACACACATCATAATAGTGTACTCTTGGCATGTGTAGAGGGGGAGATAACTGAATTGTTTGATAACGTTGTATATATAACAAAAATGTGTTGGGTGCTACTGGTGAATGAGTTAAGAGGTAGGTGGTATTGGCAGGGTCGGTGACCTTCCTCCTTCGTCTTCCTGTCTTCCTGTTTTTTTCTTCCTCCTCCCTGTTTACTTCTTCCTTCTTCCCGTTTTCTTCCTACTTCTTCTTGTCGTCTTCCTCCTTCCTGTTTCCTTCCTTCTTCCTGTCTTCTTCCTCCTTCTTCCTGTCTTCTTCTTCCTGTCTTCTCCCTTCTTCCTGTCTTCTTCCTTCTTCTTCCTGTCTTCTTCCTCCTTCTTCCTGTCTTCTTCCTCCTTCTTCCTGTCCTTTTCCTCCTTCTTCCTGTCTTCTTCCTCCTCCTTCCTGTCCTTTTTCTCTTTCTTCCTGTCTTCTTCCTCCTTCTTCCTGTCCTTTTCCTCCTTCTTCCTGTCTTTTTCCTTCCTTCTTCCTGTCTTCTTCCTCCTTCTTCCTGTCTTTTTCCTTCCTTCTTCCTGTCTTCTTCCTCCTTCTTCCTGTCTTCTTCCTCCTTCTTCCTGTCTTCTCCCTTCTTCCTGTCTTCTCCCTTCTTCCCGTCTTCTCCCTTCTTCCTGTCTTCTCCCTTCTTCCTGTCTTCTCCCTTCTTCCCGTCTTCTCCCTTCTTCCTGTCTTCTCCCTTCTTCCTGTCTTCTTCCTCCTTCTTCCTGTCTTCTCCCTCCTTCTTCCTGTCTTCTCCCTTCTTCCTGTCTTCTCCCTTCTTCCTGTCTTCTCCCTTCTTCCTGTCTTCTCCCTTCTTCCTGTCTTCTCCCTCCTTCTTCCTGTCTTCTTCCTTCTTCTTCCTGTCTTCTCCCTCCTTCTTCCTGTCTTCTCCCTTCTTCCTGTCTTCTCCCTTCTTCCTGTCTTCTCCCTTCTTCCTGTCTTCTCCCTTCTTCCCGTCTTCTCCCTTCTTCCTGTCTTCTCCCTTCTTCCCGTCTTCTCCCTTCTTCCTGTCTTCTCCCTTCTTCCCGTCTTCTCCCTTCTTCCTGTCTTCTCCCTTCTTCCCGTCTTCTCCCTTCTTCCTGTCTTCTCCCTTCTTCCCGTCTTCTCCCTTCTTCCTGTCTTCCTCCTCCTTCCCGTCTTCTCCCTTCTTCCCGTCTTCTCCCTTCTTCCCGTCTTCTCCCTTCTTCCTGTCTTCTCCCTTCTTCCTGTCTTCTCCCTTCTTCCCGTCTTCTCCCTTCTTCCCGTCTTCTCCCTTCTTCCTGTCTTCTCCCTTCTTCCCGTCTTCTCCCTTCTTCCTGTCTTCTCCCTTCTTCCCGTCTTCTCCCTTCTTCCCGTCTTCTCCCTTCTTCCCGTCTTCTCCCTTCTTCCTGTCTCCCTCCTTCTTCCTGTCTTCTCCCTTCTTCCTGTCTTCTCCCTTCTTCCTGTCTTCTCCCTTCTTCCTGTCTCCCTCCTTCTTCCTGTCTCCCTCCTTCTTCCTGTCTTCTCCCTTCTTCCTGTCTTCTCCCTTCTTCCTGTCTTCTCCCTTCTTGCTGTCTTCTCCCTTCTTCCCGTCTTCTCCCTTCTTCCCGTCTTCTCCCTTCTTCCCGTCTTCTCCCTTCTTCCCGTCTTCTCCCTTCTTCCCGTCTTCTCCCTTCTTCCCGTCTTCTCCCTTCTTCCTGTCTTCTCCCTTCTTCCTGTCTTCTCCCTTCTTCCTGTCTTCTCCCTTCTTCCCGTCTTCTCCCTTCTTCCCGTCTTCTCCCTTCTTCCCGTCTTCTCCCTTCTTCCCGTCTTCTCCCTTCTTCCTGTCTTCTCCCTTCTTCCTGTCTTCTCCCTTCTTCCTGTCTTCCTCCTTCCTGTCTTCCCCCTTCTTCCCGTCTTCTCCCTTCTTCCCGTCTTCTCCCTTCTTCCTGTCTTCTCCCTTCTTCCTGTCTTCCTCCTCCTTCCTCCCAACACACACATGCCACCTCAGTGTCATATCATTTCCTCAATTTAAACGCTGCCACCTTCAACCTCGCCGAAGAAGCATAATAGTTATGTATACAAACGTGATATTCATATAACCACAGTATGTATACAAACATGATATTCATATAACCACAGTATGTATACAAACGTGATATTCATATAACCACAGTATGTATACAAACGTGATATTCATATAACCACAGTATGTATACAAACGTGATATTCATATAACCACAGTACGTATACAAACGTGATATTCATATAACCACAATGTATACAAACGTGATATTCATATAACCACAGTATGTATACAAACGTGATATTCATATAACCACAATGTATACAAACGTGATATTCATATAACCACAGTATGTGTACAAACGTGATATTCATATAACCACAATGTATGCAAACGTGATATTCATATAACCACAGTATGTATACAAACGTGATATTCATATAACAACAATGTATACAAACGTGATATTCATATAACCACAGTATGTATACAAACGTGATATTCATATAACCACAATGTATACAAACGTGATTTTCATATAACCACAGTATGTATACAAACGTGATATTCATATAACCACAGTATGTATACAAACGTGATATTCATATAACCACAGTATGTATACAAACGTGAGGGCAGTTATGTATATAACCCTGCTATACAACCATGATATGTATGCAACTACATTATGAACACAACCGCACTATATAAGTGTATACAACCACAATGTATACTCTCTTATATATATACAATCACACTATGTATACAACCAAGTAGTTTCATTGAAGAGAGACAACACAAACTGCATCTATTTTCACGTACAAATCACGGAAAATAATCCTCATTCACAGACACACTACAGACACCTGCAGACACACAACAGACACACCTGCACAGACACCACAGACACACTACAGACACACCTGCAGACACACCACAGACACACCTCCACAGACACACCTACAGACACACCTGCAGACACACTACAGACACACCTGCAGACACACCACAGACACACCTGCACAGACACCACAGACTTATCAAGGGAAACTCTTATCTATAACTCACAGACAGGCACAAAATAAAACCATATTTCACAGACAATCCACAGATATCGATCCACCACAGACTTATCACAGAAAGTCTACAGCTATTGTTCACAGACACACCACAGAAAGGAAAAAAACTTGCATTTTCCCCAGTTCAGAATTCTCTCAATATTGACATAAAAGTCGAAAAAAATACTATACAAAGGTGTGTGTGTGTGTGTGTGTGTGTGTGTGTGTGTGTGTGTGTGTGTGTGTGTGTGTGTGTGTGTGTGTGTGTGTACCGTGACATGAGAAAGGCACTGTGGGAGGTCATATAGGCGTGATCGTGACCTTATTGTCCCACGAGAATGCCGAGTTTAATCGAGGTCAGTTCACGAGTTATAGAGACATCATATTGCTCTTGATGCTGAGAGTTATAAAGACGGATATATACACAAAATATATACGTATATACAATAGAAATACAACAATACATACCAATATACACATAGAAATACGCAGCTATACACATGGTTATAGAGACAGGTACGAGCACACTTATACATAGATAAGTGGATATACACATACATATATACACTTAAGTCCTCATTCATCTATATAAATCACAATTACTTCCTCTAATTGGGTCTTTAGTAAAACTATTAGTTCCTCCTATTTACGCAACACAGCCATGTTACCTGCGTCGGCTAGCTCTATATATACCACTACTGAGGGACGGACTAACGCTGCTGGTTGTTTATTATTTATCACTGTAGTTAATTATCTCTAATTGGGTGATTTATTGGTGGTTTCTGGGTCGTTATTCAGCCTATAACCCCTTGTCCATAACCCATGTCCATCACCCATAACTCCTGTGCATCACTCACAGCCATGGCCATCACTCACAGCCATGGCCATCACTCACAGCCATGGCCATCACTCACGGTCATGGCCATCACCTACAGTCATGGCCATCACTTACAGTCATGGTCATCACTTACAGTCATGGCCATCACTTACAGTCATGGTCATTACTTACAGTCATGGTCATCACTTACAGTCATGGCCATCACTCACAGTCATGGCCATGTGAGAGGTGCCACTAAGGGAGCTTTAACACCGCTGGTCACCTTTAGTCTTAATACACCTGTGATCTTTAAATTAGTCGCACCATCCATCAGCCCGTGTGTGTGTGTGTGTGTGTGTCAAAATAACAAGTTTAATCGTTTATCGGGTAGTTATTTAGAAGCGTACACCATAAATTACTCAGGTCATCATTACATAATTCCATTACCTGTGCCTACAATATATCTTACTGCCATTGTATTTTGTTTATTTTGAGCAAGATTTCGTGTGACATTTTCCGGAGCATTTGAGGGGTTAGGTTAGGTTAGGTTAGGTTAGGTTAGGTTAAGTTAAGTTAAGTTAGGTTAGGTTGGGTAAGGATGGGTTGGGTTAGGTTAGTATTAGGATATTTTATCTTATGGTGAAATTATTAGAGTAGTAACCCATGAACAAAACTGACCCAGGTTCTCAAAGGACCTGGTATAGAACTTTCCCTCAGACTAGTGATGGGGAAACACACCTAATGACGTGAAGGTATTGGCCAAAATGACGCCGGAATCGTGTCGAGACTATACCGAACCTGGGTGGATGTATTCTCAGGCGTATGGTGAAAAATACATACGAGTTCCTGAGGGAGGGGTCAGGGGAGTCTTACTGCTGAATGAGACTCTGTTAGGCTCCTAAAATGAGTTTTTACACCTCACAAAACTGTCAATGGTGAGGGAGTTTGAATTTTTGGTGAGTCGTCAGCTTCAGTAACACGTCTGATAATTTTAGCCTTCCTCCTGGCGCTATCCTGACCCATCGTGTTGGTGGTGTGCTCTTATGACTCACTCACTCACTCACTCACTCAGTCATTTACTTACTCAAATATTCACTCACTCACTCACTCACTCAGTCACTCACTCAGTCATTCACTTACTCAAATATTCACTCACTCACTCACTCACTTACTTACTCAAATAATCATTCACTCACTCACTCACTTACTCAAATAATCACTCACTCACTCACTCACGGTCATCAAAATGTATAACTTTCTTGTTGGGGATATTAGCTCATATCTTCTGTTTGCTTTGCGTTAAGAAGTACACATGCAACACTGATGTAAGAGTGACTTTTATAACATATTAATATAGATGGTAACGGCTGACAGGTGCTAGTGGCTGACAGGTACTAGTGGATGACAGGTACTAGTGGCTGACAGGTACTAGTGGCTGACAGGTACTAGTGGCTGACAGGTGCTAGTGGCTGACATGTGCTCGTGGCTGACAGATACTAGTGGTTCACAGGTACTAGTGGCTGACAGGTACTAGTGGCTGACAGGTACTAGTGGCTGACAGGTGCTAGTGGCTGACAGGTGCTAGTGGCTGACAGGAGCTAGTGGCTGACAGGTGCTAGTGGCTGACAGGTACTAGTGGCTGACAGGTACTAGTGGCTGACAGGTGCTAGTGGCTGACATGTGCTCGTGGCTGACAGATACTAGTGGTTCACAGGTACTAGTGGCTGACAGGTACTAGTGGCTGACAGGTACTAGTGGCTGACAGGTGCTAGTGGCTGACAGGTGCTAGTGGCTGACAGGAGCTAGTGGCTGACAGGTGCTAGTGGCTGACAGGTACTAGTGGTTGACAGGTACTAGTGGCTGACAGGTACTAGTGGCTGACAGGTACTAGTAGCTGACAGGTACTAGTGGCTGACAGGTACTAGTAGCTGACAGGTGCTAGTGGTTGACAGGTGTCCCTTGGTGGTAAATCAATCAACATTTCTCAGTGTGTATCAAGAATAACTCCTAATGTACCAGTAGGTATAAACTGCTGCGTCAGGCCAGAGTAGAGATCAATTTTTCTGTCGCTGTGAGTGAGTGAAAATGACAGTCACGTTTAAAGCTGATGGCGCGGCTATATTTAGTTCAGTTCAGTTTATACAGGTGGTCAAAAAGTCCCTATTAACAATATAGTTATTCCTTGTTATACTTACATTGTTATATATCTTGTTCTACTTACAGTAAATATTGGAAATTATATATACTTTCAACATTTACTGTAGCCATTCCTAATATTTAGTGTAAGTATAACAAGGTGTATAACAATGTAGGTTTAACAAGGTGTATAACAATGTAGGTATAACAAGGTGTATAACAATGTAGGTATAACAAGGTGTATAACAATGTAGGTATAACAAGGAACAACTACATTGTTAATTACTGAAGGTGCACGGGGACTTTTTGATCACCTTTATTAGTCTGATGTCAAAATAGTGATTTTTTTTAGGAAACAACTTTTCCGTCAGTGAGGGACTTTCTTCTCCTCTAATGAAGTCAGGTATAGAGCTGATGGCGCATCGCAGTGCCAATATACTAGAGAATATTAACTTAGAGAACATCAAATTTTGGTCCAGTTTATCAATTGTTCTAATCATTTGACCTCAAGACAGAGGTCAAAAACTCACCTGAGGTTCATTAACATCATCGTCAGCGACACAATTTATCCTGAAGACCTCCATTTGTAGTGTCCTCAAGACCTCCCTCCACCTGTAGTGTCCTCAAGACCTCCACCTGTAGTGTCCTCAAGACCTCCACCTGTAGTGTCCTCAAGACCTCCCTCCACCTGTAGTGTCCTCAAGACGTCCCCCAGTAGTGTCCTCAAGACGTCCCCCTGTAGTGTTCTCAAGACGTCCCCCTGTAGTGTTCTCAAGACGTCCCCCTGTAGTGTTCTCAAGACGTCCCCCAGTAGTGTCCTGAAGACGTCCCCCTGTAGTGTTCTCAAGACGTCCCTCTGTAGTGTCCTCAAGACGTCCCCCTGTAGTGTTCTCAAGACGTCCCCCTGTAGTGTTCTCAAGACGTCCCCCAGTAGTGTCCTGAAGACGTCCCCCTGTAGTGTTCTCAAGACGTCCCTCTGTAGTGTCCTCAAGACGTCCCCCTGTAGTGTTCTCAAGACGTCCCCCTGTAGTGTTCTCAAGACGTCCCCCTGTAGTGGCTGGTGTTGCCCCTGAGCCAGGTGGTGCATACATACCATCTCCTTCATCACGAGGGTCGTCAGACAGGGAGGGAGGTCAACGAAAGGTCAAAGGTGAAAACTCGCATCACTATCGAACTGTTGGCTGCTGACTGAGGATGATGAGCTTCCACAGCCTCGGGGAGCTAGGGGGAACCGATTAAAACAACAAGGTACTTACTTTTTTATTAGATTTTTCAAAATAAAAATGATACTTCAGGAAAGATGTGGTGCCGCTAGCAGCCCTCACACCTCACACCAGTTTACTACTGTACACGTATTAGCTAGTTATGATCTATGGTAGAAAATGTCCTTAATTCAGAATATTACTGTTGTTATTCACTTCTGTTGCTCTTCTTTTATGTCATTCCATCTTCGGCACCATGTTAAATATATAAGTAAAGTGTAAATTACCCACTAACGAGAACTTACACTGTTACATTTTTCCTCTACAGCCGGGGTCCCACACAGTAGGATAATGATGATGAATTAAGCATCACACGAGCGGCTGTGGGTGTCAAGTGGTAAATGTGTGTAAACTTTGGTTGTTAATTTCCTCCCCCAACCTCTTGTGTTTGTTTGAAATAAAAGCCGCACGATGATCACTTTTAGTTTGTCGAACAGGTCTACTAAAGTAGGACCCAGATCCTTATTAGTATTTATATCACTTATGTATATAAAAAAAGACTGTACTTTGACCTCCATGCAGATTACTGAATGTTCTTCTGGTTTAATCAAATTTTATCATTACCATTACGGAGGACACAGAATATACGTTGATGGCAGCCCTGGGGGACGGGGTACTACGGCCACCCAGCCTGCATTATTGATGAGAGGATAACGTCTTTGATTCTTCCTCATCATTAACACGCCTCCTCCCTCTCTGGGGATGGACAGCTGCCATTGTCCTGCTGAACGGTGACATGCTTCTAAAAGTGGACGAGATTAACCCACAATTGTCTGAGGAAAAATCTTGAGAAACTGACAGTGTTTTCAAGGAACGAGGTGGTGGACTCCTCTATTCGAATTCACATAGACTCGTACATGTTATTTTTGTCTATCAACTGATGTTAAGAAAACGTTCCTAGTATCCTTACAGTCCCGGGAAAGTTGTGGCAACATTTTACGACGTTTTATTTAGTGTTTGATGTTAAGGGCAGCTTCTCGGACGTGTTCATACTATACATTCACTATTACGAGGAAACTTTAACTCGACAACATTTAAAAATCTTGCCAGAGTTCGGTCTCACAAGAGGTCATACAATGAATAATTCCTGTAAAGGAAGACGTGAAAAAGGTCCCTAACTGGTTAACTCCAGCAAACGTACCAAAACATTACACTTGAGACTCTACTTTAACTAGATTTCTTAACACAAGATCAGGTTGAGGCGAACAATCTTTTGGGAAGTTTCTCTACCTAGCTTTTGCCTTCTACCTGATGTTAAGGCAACGTGACTAATTAATGTAGGGGTCTTAGTGTAATATTAATGTTATTTTTGCTGTTTGGTGTTTTGAATTTGCTTTAAGTAATCATTTAGAAACAGTCAAATTTCCTGAACACGTAACAGGATCATCAGGTAGAAGTGTAGTGTGTTTTCTCATATTCTCATTGTATTAAGGAAGGATTTTTTGTGGTTACAACGTATGTGATTAAAGGCACCGCTGTTGCCTACTACTGTTCAGGGAATTATGATCCAAATATACATGTTTACATCTCCAGTTACGAGACATATTTATTCTTTACCGTTTTGTGAATCCGGTTTCTGGGTATTGATATTACGTTATTATTACTTAAATCCATTCCTAAATGAAAAACACAAAGTAAGAACTACTCTGATTGGCTCACAAACACAGAGGCTAACATGGCGATGAAAATACACATAGACTCGACCTTAACTACAGTAGAAAGTCTCTCTCTCTCTCTCTCTCTCTCTCTCTCTCTCTCTCTCTCTCTCTCTCTCTCTCTCGTTTTTAGAATTCAGTCTTGCTGTTACTTTTACTGTTGTTGTTATTGTTGTTGTTTATTGTTTACTGCTGTTGTTATTGTTCAGGTGCTTCAACTGCTGGAGTCATTTGCACTATTTTTAATTCGTATATTTTAATCTCGTATCTTAAACCCCCTAACGGACTTACCTGTGTGTGTGTGTGTGTGTGTGTTAAGATGATGCACCAACTTTTTTTACCTAAACTTTTTTTAAATTCAGTTGTTTACTTAAAATCAATGTCATACTAACACTTTCAACATGTACAATACAAGAATCCAGGTTCACTGAGGAGACAAAATATCTCCCCCAATACCTGTACAGTACACGTTTATGTTCAGGAGATAACAATTGGGTTGATATTAGGGTAAAAAATACCATATTAAATGTCTTCTTTAACCACACACACACACACACACACACACATACATACATACATATGTACACACACACACAGTATCGAACCAACTGTGTACCCTTGATGTGAACTCTTAATGCAGGAACCAGACAGATTTAGTGGCCTACCGTTGTGTATTTGTCGGGCAACGTTTCCTGAGACTAGATTTAGGATTGCGGAAAGTAAGGATTTTAAACGACGAGTGACGAGGGAAATAATGTCGAGGAGAGCTGTACCGAGTCGATACCCTGAAGGTGAGTGAGGCGCGGCGTGGAGTGTGAAGGTCGTCATTCACTCCCAGGGGCCCAGGCAGGTCTTAAATAGGTGTGGGATGTGAGTGAGACGTATTTAAACAATAATACCGAGGTAATCAAAACACCTGTTCCTTAATTATCTATAAAAGAGAAAGATCACAGAGAAATTTAATGATATGGAGAAACTACTGAGAGACTCTTTGATGTGTGACGGTGATCCTAATGTCTTATTTTAGTTTATGTGGAGTTAACTGTATCCCGCCACACCCAGCCCACTTGTGCGAACAGTACTCGACGGCATTTATTTATTAGTAAACTAGCATCTGGTTATATAGGTAATAGTAACACAGTGTTTGCGTGAAGGTAATGACACTAGACCGAGGTAATGGTATGCAGGAGGTAAGGTAAGTCATTAGTGGCAGACGGCGCTCTAATGAACAAACCTTGCCACACGGTAATGACGTCACGCTGCAAGAGACATGGCAAGTGGCAAGACTCCGACGATATTTATGAGGGGGGAGGGGGAGAGGACGCCTTCCTGTACCTCCAGGAAAACTCTTGTCAGAGCTCTGGTGCTGTGTTGTGGGAAGACGTCCTCCTGGAAGTCTTGCTGCTACTGCTGTGATAAATGAACATCCCCTTAGAGAGAGAGAGAGAGAGAGAGAGAGAGAGAGAGAGAGAGAGAGAGAGTAATAACTGCTGGGGTTGCTGAAATCTCTAGAGTTATCGCGGGCAAGGATCTAAACCCTTTCTACTGTTCCTCCCTTACAGCCCTTCTCCTTCCCTTATCATTCTCTCTTACCCTTCACCCTTCTTCCTCTTTCCTCTCCGTCCTCTCAAACCCACCCCTTCCCTTCATAACTATCGGTCCTTCCTCGCCCCTTCTTATCGAACCTTCGCCTCACCCTCACCCTCACCAACCACCCACAGGGCCAACGCTATAAGCCTCAGTCTACATTTTCATCCTGTAGGTTACTCTCGTCTGTAGATGCTTTCGGTTCTGTTGGATTTTTTTAAATATTCGTACAATTCATTTTTTCTTCGCGATTTGCATTATGGTTGAGTCTTGTTGTTCTTTGGGCGCCATATTGGGCTGAACAGATGTGGGAATTTGTCTTACGAGCCGAGGAGAATCCAGCCTCTTAATAGTGTTTAGATCCTCGACGCTGCTTCTGAAAGGTTCTTAGGTTCACTTTATTACTTCCTAAGTGTAAAGACAAGAAAGATATTGTCTAGAATGACTTCGTAATTACCCTTAAGACTCTTTCTTTAACTACGTGTATTGTCTTATGAGTAGTTAAGTGAAGATAGGAGTAACTTACGAACCTTTGAGAGAATCCTGGACCCACTGATACTGTCCTCTCTCTCTCTCTCTCTCTCTCTCTCTCTCTCTCTCTCTCTCTCTCTCTCTCTCTCTCCAGACATTAGCTCATCACATATGCTAATGAACGGCCTCACCTGCTGTACAGGTAGGGGGTGACACTCCCCGTTCCTCTCCGTGCCTTCTTCTCCTCCTTCTCCCTCAATTTATTTTCTTCCTTCCTTCCTTTCTTCTTGCTCCTACCCGTTCTCCTTCTTGCTTCTCCTTACTTGTTATCTTTCTTCTACATTCTGAACATTATTCCACAGACTCATCATGCATTACGACCCTTTCTTGACCAGCTAAATGTGTCTCGGGGAATAGACAGACAGACAGACAGACAGACACACAGGCACAGGCAGACAGACTGACAGACACACAGGCAGACAGACAGACAGACAGACAGACACACAGACAGACAGACAGACAGACAGACAGAGGACGTAAATATAGTAACAGGCGGTTTTGAATTGTTAAAACAAAAAGTTGCTTATTGTTATGGGGTAAAATATCAGCGAGGAATGTGTTGATATTGTGAGCTCTGGTGTGACTGACTTGCCGAGTGTGCCTGCCTGCCTACCTGCCCGGCCCTCGTCTCACACCCATATACTCTGCCTTCTCTCCTCTCCTCCATGTACACTGTCTTTTCCTTCTCCTCCTCCTCCTCTTACCCTCCCACATACAGTACTGTCCTCTCCCTCCTCCTCCTCCTCCACCTCCCCGCACCCCCATACACCACCCACTCTCCCCTCCCCAACCTTCCCCTCACACTATCCCCTTACTCACTAGCAGGAGGGGAAGAGGTTGTGAAAATTCCTCCCCCTCATCCCCAAAGAGGACGAGACGACTCTGTGTTCCCTCACCTCATTCCCCCAAGGGTGAGGCGGGGACCGTGAGAACAATAGTGGGGCTGTTGTGAAATGCAGGAGGGGGAGGGACGGGGGTAGAGGGAGTGGGGAGGGAGAGAGGGAGGTTATGGGGTGGAGTAGAAAGCTATAATTAGACTCTACATATATACCTGTACAGTACACGAGTATATTGTGTTTATAAGCAGTATTATTTATTTCCTCATGTCAACAAATAACATGAGAAAAAATTGTACCTCAGGGTCAACACTCTGAGTCAGGGAACAACTAAAATCTTCTAGCAGTCAGGTCAAGTCAGGCGGGCATTGACCTGACTAACGTAGCCAATTATTTCCTTCTATATTTACAAGGTTTATTTATCTTCTATTCCTAAAAGTTGTAACAAACGATAAAACTCATGAGGTAAAGTTTATTAAATACAAATTATATAATAAAATAAATTAAGAAATAGTAATTATTGTTTTAATATTATGATAATTTTGTGACTATTAATTTTTTAGGGCGAGATTGTGAAGTTAATGTTATGTTATGTTATATTGAAGCGCATTATACCTGTGTGTGTGTGTGTGTGTGTGTGTGTGTGTGTGTGTGTGTGTGTGTGTGTGTGTTCTTAAGACATACAACCAGCAATCATGACGTCAGCCACTTAATATCAGCAATTCCTTCCCCCTCCCTTCCCCCTCACCTACCCCCTCCCTTCCCCCTCACCTACCCCCTCCCCTCCCCCCTCCCCACACATTAATGTTATGATTCCCTCTTCCTCTCTCCCATCTCCTCCATACCCTTCCTCTCCTTCACTCTTTCCCTCCTCCCATTTTTCTCTTAAGATTATTCCTAACTCTCCCTTCTTCCTTCTCCTTTCCCCTTCCTTGCGTCCCCCTTCCCTCTCCATTCGCCCCCCCTTCCCTCCTCAATCCGCCCTCTTCCCTCTACATTCGCCCCCCCCTCTCCTCCCCCCTCAATCCGCCCTCTTCCCTCTACATTCGCCCCCCCTCCCCCCTCAATCCGCCCCCTCCCCCCTCAATCCGCCCCCTTTCCCCCACTCATCACAATCTTAATGAAATCTGAGGGAACATTCATCTAAATTAATGAATATAATTGCCGGTTCTTCTGCTGCCAGTCCCAGATGAACGTCCTAATCCGCCGCGAGCTCTCCTCCTCCTCCTCCTCCCCCAATCACTGACTCCCACCTGTCCCTTCTCCCTCCTTACCCAGCCAATCAGTGTTTCAGCCACATATATATTACGGTATCAGTCAACCATCTGATATATCCTTTTACTAATCACTTTTCCAATCTTGAATATGTCTCACTACCAACCAATCAGTGTTTCGTCCACCCCTATATTATGTACCACGACCAGTCAAGGCTACATGCTTCCCTAATTCATAATATCCTCCACACCAATCACTGGCCTCCTAAGCTTCCTCTCAAATATCGAATCGCCAAAAAATGCAACAGATCTGGGTACGCTTTGGGTCGTTAAGTTGGAACAAATGTCGTCCTCAATAGGGTGGATTTTCTAGGTCATTTACACAGTGATGGTCTGTACGCCATCAGGTGACCTCACAGAAAGAAAAATTGAGTGAATCACTAACTTGGGTCTGTGCTTGTCCCCTCTACGGTATACGGTGGAACTATGAGCGAAGGTGTGTGGGGTGTGGAGGACTTGTCACTCCGTACACGTGTGGAGGATCTGTTACTCATTACACGTGTGGAGGACCTGTAACTCATTACACGTGTGGAGGACCTGTCACTCCATGCACGTGTGGAGGATGTTAGTCCCTGCACGTGTGGAGGGAGTGATCCCCACGGTCAGAAGCGCCATAGAGTCGTTCATCACGGGTCGATCAAATAATGTTCTCAACCTCCTTTTCAAAGATCGTGCACTGGTTCCCAAACTGGGAGGTGTACCCGCGAGGTAAGTACATGGGGGGCTCCCCACGGAGAACCGCTAGACTGCTAGCCTTCCAATTCCTCTACGAGTTAATAGCTATAATAAATATTATAAATACCGATACAAGTACAAATCATAAAATTACTCAAATGAAAAATAGGGGACCATTAGAGTTTGGTGAAAACGAAAAGAGGGTCGCCATGTCAAAATTTCGGTAATCACTGGTTTAGAAGGACCAGGTGGTCAGGTCACTGGCCTCTGTGTTCCTGGACTGGAAGGGTGTATAGAGGGTCTCCACGTCACTAATGACTGTTGAGAGAGAGGTACTGCCCAGGTCCAAGCTCTCAGTTCATCACCATAAAGCACAGACAACATAGACAAATTCTTCTCTAGATAACTGACCCACAATGAGAGGTGATGACCCCAGCCTCGGGGAGTATGTGAAGCACCACACAGGCCAGGACTGATATTCAAGCTTCACACAACACACATTTCTGCATTGTAGTATTCCAGTTGTTTTTATTGTCAGGTACAATAGTGCTACTTGAATCAACTTGGAATATGTCTCGTACGCATCAGCTGGGCAGTCACTGATACTCATAACACACTAATTAACGACTTAATATTCGTACCTAATTTAGTGTTAGTCTTCTTTACACCGTGTGTAATATATCATATTTTAAATTTCTGATTTTTGAAGTTGGATCACTATTATCAATCTATTTGTATAGTATAACTTCCCCGCTGCTTAATATACGTCACGATAATCGCCTCCCAGTCCACATGTGTCCCTCGTTAATGACTGCGTCACTAGTGTGCTGGTCCCCTGCTGGGTCATTATCACAAGGGTGATCCCAGGATTACCTCTCTATCACCGGTCCCTCCGTCTCGGTCTTCGCGCCTCTAATTACTCCTAACAACAACCATTGGTTCACCAGGCCGGGTGTGTCACCTCCGCTCACTAAAGTCATCACTCCAGCCTCTTGATCACTATTTGTCGCCTCCTGACCGTCTCTCCTCCTCCTCCTCTTCCCACAGTTTGTAAAATCTCTTGTTAACTACGTCGTGTTGGCTACCATTTTTGTGTCGTGGCTTCAGTGAGGCAGTTAGCTGTGGTCTTGCGTCTTCAGCCGAGAGAAAACTGTTTAACGAGGAAGTATTTAGAGATGTGAACCACCTCACTACTGACAACTGATCCACGCCTACCACCTCCCTCACCCACGCCTGCCCCTCCTCCCTCACCCACGCCTGCCCCTCCTCCCTCACCCACGCCCGTCTCTCCTCCCTCCTGATCCCTCTACACTTCTCTCCATCATTTTTCTTACCATGACCATTTTTCTCTCTATAAATCCTCCACCTTCTTGAGTATATTCCTTAGTTTATCCTTTACACCCTTATACATCACCCCTAACTCTCTCTCCCTCTCTCTTTCTTTCTTTCCTTTTCTCTCTCTCTCTCCACCACCTCCTCCTCCTCCTGCATTATCATTTCCTTTGGGTATCCTCTCTCTTTTTCTTTCCTCGCCATTTAATTTCTCCTTATTCTCTTCCCTGTTTCCTCTCCTTCCTCGTTTCTCTTCATCTCCTTATCATCATTCATTTGTCCCCGTCTCTGGGTCTCTGCTTCCTCTTCTGCATTTCACGCCTCCTTCCCGCACTCATCTATTCTCTCTCTCTCTCTCTCTCTCTCTCTCTCTCTCTCTCTCTCTCTCTCTCTCTCTCTCTCTCTCTCTCTCTGCGTGTGAGTGAGGAAGGTGTGTGGACTGGGAATATATTTGTAACATAAAGCGGCTGGGCGTTTCTTAATGTCTTTCCGCCCGTCTGTCTGTCTGTCTGTGTCTGTTGGTTTTCCTGTCTGTCTTTATGTATGTATGTATATGTGTATGTATGTATATATGTATGTATGACTCTGTCTGTATGTATGTATGTATCTATGTGTAATAATAATGATAATAATAATAATAATAAACGGTTTATTAATAGAGTTGCAGCCGGTGGCTGAAAATATACAAACTTACATTTGATTTAGACATAACGATATAATATGCGTTGAATACATTTACAGGGCTGTACAGTACATAAATCAGGAGTTGTTTATTATTTTAACAATAGAGGTGATGGTGCTGTTCTTATATCTATCAGTGCGGGCTCTTATGGGCTGAAATTTATTGTAGTGGCGGACTGCGCGAGGTGGGCAGGGGACTGCCGGTGGCAGGAGGTGGCGATGACGAGGATGGTGCAGTAGTCCACTGCCAAACCTTGCTAGTGCTTGATGGTGGAGGTCACTGAGGGATGGCATTTCTAGGGTGGAGGGAGCGTTGGTGTAGCCGGAATAGTCTGCGCCGAGCATGATTCTGCAGGCTCTCTTCTGTACCTTCTCTAGTTGACGTTGTTGGGTAGAGTTGAGAGAAGACGACCAGGCTGGTGATGCGTACCTTAGTTTGGGGAGAATAAAAGCGTTGTAGATAATCCTTAGCTCTGGCGTGGGTGACCCAAGTGACCTGAGTCGTCGTAGCATGTAGAGTTGGTACGAGGCTGCCTTGATTGTGTTGTTTACATAGGCCTTCCATTCCGGTTTGTGGTCTATGGTAACACCCACGAGTTTGGCAGACTGCACTAACTGGAGAGGATGGGCACCCAGTGTGACTGCTGGAGTGGTATTGATGTGCATGACTACAGTTTTGGTGTAGTTGATGGTGACCTTGTTCTCCATAGTCCATGCCTGTAGTCTGTCCAGGGTGCCTTGTAGCGATGAGTAGTCCGGTGAGGTATTGTCCACTGTAACCCCCACAGTGCAGTCATCCACGTACTTCCACCTGTGAGGAGTGTCCGATAGAGCGTCGTTGATCAGGATCAGGAAGCACAGTGGTCCCATCTTGGTCCCCTGGGGAACACCGCAGGTGAGGTGTTGGAATGTGGAGACAGAACCCTGGTACCTGACTGCCTGACGACGTTCACTCAAGAAATCAGTGAGCCATGAGACCAGGTTGGTGGACAGCCCTAGTGCAATGGCCTTGTTGATAACAGTGCAGTGATCAACAAGGTCAAAAGCCTTCCTGGAGTCAACAAGGGCAACGGCCAGTGATGTGTTACGTTTCTGCAGGTTTTTGTGTAGGAAATTCAGGAAGCTAACTAAGCAGTGTGATGTAGAGGAGGTCCTCATATTACCAAATTGCTGTGGATCAATTGACTGATAAATTCTAGCAAGTGCCCACTGAAAAACAAAGTCTTCGCAGAGTATACTGGGTATGGGGTAATGGCAACTGGCCTGAGGTCGTTAGGGGACTGTGGGGTGGTGACCTTGGGGATAGGTGTGACAAATGCGGTTTTCCATTCATTAGGGCATTTGCTTTGTCTGAGGGATGCATTAATAATAGAACAGTGGGGGGTGGCAAGTTTGACTGCAAACTCCTTGTAAATTTTGATTGGGAGGTCAATTGGGGTTGTGGAGCGTTTGGATTTAAATTTCAGGAGTTTGTTGGCGATTTCAAATGGTTGAACACTGGGAGGGGGAAGGTAAGTAAGTATGTATGTATATATGTATGTATGTATGTATGTATGTATGGTGAGTGGGTGGAGTCAGTGAGTGGGCGGGGATAGGGGGTGGGGGAAGACAGAGCGGGTGGAGTGTGAGGGTAGGGATGGAGGAACAAGGAAATGGGCGGAACTAAAAGAGTGAGCGGGGTATGGGTGGAGGCAGAAGGTGGGCGGAACTAAAAGAGTGGGCGGAGTATGGGTGGAGCTAGAAGGTGGGTGGAACTCAAGAGTGGGTGGAGTATGGGTGGAGGCAGGGGGTGGGTGGAAATAAAGAGTGGGCGGAGTGTGGTTTGATTGGGTCTGAACTCAGGATACACATCTCTATACCTGGATGAGGGAGGGAGGGAGAGAGAGAAAGAGAGAGAGGGAGAGGAATGAAGAGATAAACAGAGAGAGAAAGAGAGAGAGGGAGAGAGAGCCAGCAGGGCAGGGCAGGGTAGGATCGGGCGTGGTACCTGGGAGACGGTCGGTAAGAGGCGCCGCTACCTTAGATTTACGGTTTAATCAAGTGACTTAATGTAGTAACTTAGTTCATGAAGGCGGTGCTGGTCCTCGTGACTCCCTCGCCTCCACTGTCACTAAGCTGCTCACCTTAAGTTATGCCGCCGTCACACATAACTTACTGTAATATTGGCAGTTTGGGATATGAAATTCTTTTGTTTTATTTTGTAAATATTTTGTAAGTTAAAAGAAAATTGGTGCGTTCAAATTATTGTTATTGTTACTGATTATTAAAAGCTCTAGTTAACAGTATGGTGACTTTCTATAACACTGTCAATTATTACTTGATAAATAAGATGTTAACCAGAAGTCTCAAAACCATAGACGAGGTATAGTGTAATTAAGTTAATTAGGCAGTTAATTAGGTAGTTAGCAATAAAGTATGGTAGAGGGTAGATGAAATGAACAGTGACAATTTTCTTGATTTGCATAAAATAAATATTTACATACAAAAATAATAATCAGAAGGCCTAGACGCAGGTCAGAACTTAACAGATGTGTCGACTAAAATATCACACAAATACAAGCAAGGTTAACATTATTTAACCACTTACTGAGGAAGTTTCTGCATATTAGCACCAAAACCACATAGGAAAATATAATACAAGATTCACTCCAGAATAGTAGTAAGGCTTCCAGTTATTGGCGACGGAAGCATATAAGGATACAATCAAATGGTATTATAAGGTACAATACGTTTGGCTCCTTGCTGGTGATCACTACACCTTTGGTCGGAGTTTCACAATAGATAGGGAGCTCTGAGAAATTACCTATTTCCACACTGGTATAACTAAGGCTAAACAAGACCCTATGACGAAATAAATAAATGTTTGTAAGACTTAACGTGGTAGATGAACCGACAGTAACGTGCATCGCTAGGTGAGAAGTCCACCAAGGGGGAATTTTTATATTCAATTCAATTTCAATTGTTTATTCCTTGATAGAGGAAGCGGGATCCTAGTGCTGTCACTAGGTACCCCTGTACAATGACACCAGAAGCATCTGGCAAGTGTGACAAGTATATACAGTATAAATATTATAAAGGGGCTTACTAAAGCCTAAGGAAGGAAGGATATTCCTTTAACACATAATCAATATTATTTACAAAATATCTGGGCAGTATGGGGAGGATCATCGTGTCTCCGTCAGGGGGTCGTGGAGTGGTGGTCCAACAGGCGTCACGGAAGCGTTGTGTGTGGGGACATCTTAGGAGGTAGTGGATAAGGGTGCGGCTGTCGGGTCTTCTGCATAAATTTTTATATTAAATTGGGAGGATCAGGAAGTGAAGGAGCTCCTACAGTAGGTCTGTGCATGGCTCTCTGTCAACTCTTATTGGGTCATGGTTGTGATGCCGTCACTTTTCATTTCTGATTAGTGGCAGATAATTAATTCGCGCCCTGTAACATCTGGTGGGGAAGGAGAGCGGCAAGAAGGACAGACGCTAGAGTGTCGCTTCTCACGCTTTGTTCACGTGTTGGGGGAATTGTCCATGAGCGATGTCTCGTTACGTGGCATTGTAATGTTATAATTGTGCTTAAAAAATGAAGGTCTTTACCCGTAACAAAGTTAGTATTACACTAGTGCAACAGCATTAAACAATTGTTGGTAGAATTACTGCACAGTATTTTTTGGCCCGGGTGGAGAGTTTTTCAGTGAATGTTCCAACTCACGGTATATATCTCCTACGTCATTTGTTGCTATATTTATCAGTTCATGTTTTACAACTGTTAATTCATATTTCAAAATGCCATTTATTGAGCTCCGTACGTCACCACCAACTGAAAACTCTCCACCCGGGCCGAAAAATGCTGTAGTAACTATCGGTTTTACATAGAAATTAAAATACTAATTTAATTAATATTTGATTAATATTATAAGCGTTTATCATCAGCTAATAACGACATTTTTTACCTGGAATTTTTTGGGCCAATTTAATTAAGATTTTTTTATTTTCTTGCAAATTAGGATTATCGAAAAAAAATGTATCTGGTAAAAGGTTCTTCCACTGATGAGAGACGGTGATCATCAGGGGTGAGAAGTAAGGCTAACACTCCCGAGGTGAATACTGCGGTAAGCTCTTGAGGTCCCTACAGTACATGCACGATAAGTGTAGACAGGAACAGATCTGACTACACTTATCGTTGCAAGACGTCCATGAACGCTGCTTATATGTGTGTGTTGAAACTTCTGTCTGCATTTATGACTCTCTCTCTCTCTCTCTCTCTCTCTCTCTCTCTCTCTCTCTCTCTCTCTCTCTCTCTCTCTCTCTCTCTCTCTCTCTCATTAACAACACTGAACAAGTTGTGGTCTACTTGTCGCCGCCACACACAACAATAATTAACTGCTTTTGGTAATAGTTTAAGCTATCTGCCAGCAGGTACACGGCCACTCCTGTCGGGAGAGCGCCAATACTGTACACAAGTTCACCCAGGCATGCTGCCCCGGCGAACCCCACTTGTGCCTCGGTCGACCGACAGTACGAGTATCTCTCCGTTATTGGTGTGTGTGTGACAAGAACGGCGTCCCTCCTTCACTGCTGCTGGAGCACAGTTACGCGCTGGCGGCGGGCGACGATGGGACCAATATCGGTTGATGGAGTCAGCTTCCGGCCTCCCCAACACTTGGCCATGACGGACGCCAGCCAACCAGCCCGGCCAAGGACCACACTCCTCGCTCCTCACAGTGTGGCACATTCATGGACAACTGCCCCTTCTCTGAAACTCAGCCTTATGAATAAACAAGTCGACCGGAACAATATTCTTGGAGACAAATATGAAATTCCAGCAGTGTAAAACCGCAGATCTCGAGCAACTAAACATGAAAGTAGTGTGGGCATGTTCCCTGCCCGATGAAACACACCCACGATATTCATTTTCATTGAAATTAAATTTCTAAGGAATTTGACCTACTTTGGAAACTGCCGGTGTATCCTGTAGACAACATACTCACTTAGTAGAGATCCGCTACACACTTAACACTTAGCGAACAAACGCAACCAACAAGCCGCGGCGAGCGCTTGTGTGGTGATTGTTGAACTTTATAGAACATTCGCGAGGGGAGGTCGGCGAAGACTGACGACCGGTGCATGCCAAGTTTTATGGAGGTCGGTCACTGGTCAGGGAGCTGAAGTACAAACACACACACACACACACACACACAGAGGTGATTTTAGTATTGTAACAGAAATAAATATATTACTTAAGCATAGTAGGGAATACGACCTGTAGTGTTACAGTAAACCTTGAAAATAAATACGATGTGCCTGAAGATGGTAATGTTGAGTTCAAAGAGACCTCGGTAGCCTTATTCAGCTGGACCAACAACTAGGTGCAGCACTTTCAATTATGTCAACTAAATTCATGTCACTTCTGAACACGTGAACAATGAGGTAAAGTCCCTCAAACTCCTGAGTGTGACGAACATGTACTAGTCATACGGAGGTCACAAGTCGACCATATATACCAAGTTGATGACAAAGAGAAGTATCCTCCTAGTGTAAACAATAGCTACGTTACGTCAGGCCTCTAGTACTCACTCTGATTCACTTTTATTTATTAACACAGTTTTGTTGTTCACTCATTTCATTCACTTACTGAAGGAATAGTAATTGTATATAAAATAAGAGAGGTGGTGGAGGTGTTGGGTCTCTTCACCTTTAACGTAGAGATAACTTGTGATCCGCTTACCAGCACAGGGAAACTGTTTGGCCAGCTAGAGGAGAGAAAATCAAGGAGAGGTGAGGTGAAGGAAGGTCACAGGAAAGCAGTTTTGGCAAGAGCATCATGCCAGATTTTGTGAAAGGCATCGGGGGAGGGGGTGGGGGGGTCTGGGTGAGTAACGAGGGAAGATTCATCACACTTATCACAAGAAGTGTGAAGGGTGAGATTGAGGAGACTAGGAACTGCACGATATAACAACCCTGACGAGATCTTTACCAGGTCCGTGAGGTTAGCTTACTCCTTCAAGGTGATGGTGAACCTGTATGATATATTTTACCTTATAAAATGACGTGTCTTAAGGAGTTGTATACAGGAATATAAACCAACCTAGCAAACTCTCCTATTAGTGGTATTAAACATAGGCCTCGAGTCTATATAGTTGGTGGGAATGAGAACGAACGGTGCATGGAAACGAAAAACATTTAGCTAATACCCGGAACTGGGAGTATTTACCTGTACTTAGGAGGAGGAATACTATTTTGGCTGGAGTATTTTTTGTGGGGAGTAAACAAGACGCTGGGGAGTGTTTAGAGGCGAGCATTAAGGAGGAACCAGCTGGGGCCAAATGTGGTGGATGAAGAACTTATTTTTTTTATTTTTTATTTATTTTTTTTACAAGTAAGGAACGAAGATAGTTTGTCATGTGTTGGGATGGAGTGTTGTGTTGGGGCGAAGATGGAGACAGGGTGTTGTGGTAGAGAGCTAAGGGTCAATAATTGGGTTAAGGAAGAAGATGTGTTTGTTTTGGACTGTGCGTGCGTGCGTGTGAGTTTACTTAAAGTGCAACTCTGAGGTTTTAAAAATATATAAATAAATAAACTGTATTGCATCTGACCTTCTGACATGATAAGATAAGACACGATGAAGAGACAATCTATTTTTTTTTTCTTTCTTTGTGGAGAAACCGAAGGAAGTGACATTTCCATTCCGACAATAATGGTTTCGTTTCTGCTTCGTACTCAGCTGGAGGCTTTTGTGGTGAGATCTGAGGCGAGTGACAGGTAAATGCAGGTAAATACCCAAGGAATTCAGCACAGTGAAACCGGAGTATGAACCTCCTGTATGGCTGAAGGTGAGAGTGGACTTGTAAGTCGCCGTCCTACCCGTGACGTGACGTACATTAGCAGAGATGGGGGGGGGGGGGGGTGCCTCTACCTGTGTCCAGCCTGTATTCTTTATTTATTCACTCCTCCTCTTCCTCTTCTTGTCCCTCTTCCTCCTCATCTCCTTCCTCTTCCACCTCCTCCTTCTATCTTCTTACTTCCTCTTTAACTCTCTCTCTCTCTCTCTCTCTCTCTCTCTCTCTCTCTCTCTCTCTCTCTCTCTCTCTCTCTCTCTCTCTCTCTCCATCCCATAATAGTCAGTCTCCACGCCTTGATGTTCTTCCCCTCGCCTACTCCCTACAAAGCATATCTACTCCCCACAACCCATGTTTACTCCCTACAACCCATGCTTACTCATCAGAGCCCATGTCTACTCCCCACAACGCACGCCTATTTCCCCACAACCTATACCTATTCATACAACCCACGCTTACTTCCCACAACCCATGCCAAGCTTCCCCAGGCAGGTCACAGGCCGGGCAACGGAAATTATCAGAGGGTGGCCATAATTAGCCTGGTTGAGGTTATGTGCCGAGGAAATGTGAATTTTTAATGGGAGTAGTATGACTCTCTCTCTCTCTCTCTCTCTCTCTCTCTCTCTCTCTCTCTCTCTCTCTCTCTCTCTCTCTCTCTCTCTCTCTCCGTTTTTCTCTTTCCCTTCTCCCTCTACTTCTATTTTCCTACTCTTCCATCTTCCTCTTTCCCTCCTCCTTCCCTTCCTTCTCCATTGCTCTTCCTTTTTAACATACCTCTCTCTCTCTCTCTCTCTCTCTCTCTCTCTCTCTCTCTCTCTCTCTCTCTCTCTCTCTCTCTCTCTCTCTCTCTCTCTCTCTCTCTCCTATCACATACAAATACCCAATGTCGTGAGCGTTATGTATTTTTGTATGAGAGAGAGAGAGAGAGAGAGAGAGAGAGAGAGAGAGAGAGAGAGAGAGAGAGAGAGAGGCCATCACGCCACAGTAAAAGTCAACACAGACACCACAAGAAAGGGAAGAAATAAAAGAACCTGAGACACGAACGAGGGATCTTGTGTTAGCCAAGGAAGGGGATGGTACCTGCAGCCAGTATACGTAAACAGGGAAAAATACGGAAATGAGATGCATGCTTCCTCGGTGAGTGAATAAAATGCCTTAATGAGATGTATTTTCATTTCACGAATGGGCAAAAATGTAGAATGATCAGCATTTTGCATACCCAAGTGGACAAAAAGCGCGTTAATGAGTTTCATCAGGTGGACGTAAAGGTAACACACGCATTAATGTGTTGCCCTTGACTCGGGCAATTGTTTGGCCGAGCGGATGTACTCAGGGTGTTCCTCTGATCATGGTGTCAGGATATTAACTCGTTCAGGTTTCTCCTGTCTGTGGGCTCTGATGCCTTTGGCCTCTCTTGTCTGTGGGCTCTGATACCTGTGGGATCTCCTGTCTGTGGGCTCTGATACCTGTGGCCTCTCCTGTCTGTGGGCTCTGATACCTGTGGCCTCTCTTGTCTGTGGGCTCTGATACGTGTGGGATCTCCTGTCTGTGGGCTCTGATACCTGTGGCCTCTCCTGTCTGTGGGCTCTGATACCTGTGGCCTCTCTTGTCTGTGGGCTCTGATACCTGTGGCCTCTCCTGTCTGTGGGCTCTGATACCTGTGGCCTCTCTTGTCTGTGGGCTCTGATACGTGTGGGATCTCCTGTCTGTGGGCTCTGATACCTGTGGCCTCTCCTGTCTGTGGGCTCTGATACCTGTGGCTTCTCTTGTCTATGGGCTCTGATACCTGTGGGATCTCCTGTCTGTGGGCTCTGATACCTGTGGCCTCTCTTGTCTGTGGGCTCTGATACCTGTGGCCTCTCTTGTCTGTGGGCTCTAATACCTGTGGCTTCTCTTGTCTATGGGCTCTGATACCTGTGGGATCTCCTGTCTGTGGGCTCTGATACCTGTGGCCTCTCTTGTCTGTGGGCTCTGATACCTGTGGGCTCTCTTGTCTGTGGGCTCTGATACCTGTGGCCTCTCTTGTCTGTGGGCTCTGATACCTGTGGCCTCTCTTGTCTGTGGGCTCTAATACCTGTGGGATCTCCTGTCTGTGGGCTCTGATACCTGTGGCCTCTCTTGTCTATGGGCTCTGATACCTGTGGCCTCTCTTGTCTGTGGGCTCTAATACCTGTGGCCTCTCTTGTCTATGGGTTCTGATACCTGTGGGCTCTCCTGTCTGTGGGCTCTGATACGTGTGGGATCTCTTGTCTGTGGGCTCTGATACGTGTGGGATCTCCTGTCTGTGGGCTCTGATACCTGTGGCCTCTCCTGTCTGTGGGCTCTGATACCTGTGGCCTCTCTTGTCTGTGGGCTCTGATACGTGTGGGATCTCCTGTCTGTGGGCTCTGATACCTGTGGCCTCTCATGTCTATGGGCTCTGATACCTGTGGCCTCTCTTGTCTGTGGGCTCTAATACCTGTGGCCTCTCTTGTCTATGGGCTCTGATACCTGTGGGATCTCCTGTCTGTGGGCTCTGATACCTGTGGCCTCTCTTGTCTGTGGGCTCTGATACCTGTGGGATCTCTTGTCTATGGGCTCTGATACCTGTGGCCTCTCTTGTCTGTGGGCTCTGATACGTGTGGCCTCTCCTGTCTGTGGGCTCTGATACCTGTGGCCTCTCTTGTCTGTGGGCTCTGATACGTGTGGGATCTCCTGTCTGTGGGCTCTGATACCTGTGGCCTCTCTTGTCTATGGGCTCTGATACCTGTGGCCTCTCTTGTCTGTGGGCTCTGATACCTGTGGCCTCTCTTGTCTGTGGGCTCTGATACCTGTGGGATCTCTTGTCTATGGGCTCTGATACCTGTGGCCTCTCTTGTCTGTGGGCTCTGATACCTGTGGCCTCTCTTGTCTATGGGCTCTGATACCTGTGGCCTCTCTTGTCTGTGAGCTCTGATACCTGTGGCCTCTCTTGTCTATGGGCTCTGATACCTGTGGCATCTCCTGTCTGTAGGCTCTGATACCTGTGGCCTCTCTTGTCTGTGGGCTCTGTTACCTGTGGCCTCTCTTGTCTGTGGGCTCTTAACACCTATGGGATCTCCTGTCTGTGGGCTCTGTTGCCTGTGGGCTCTACTGCTTGAAATATACTACCAGACACGTACCACCACGTCACCTTGTAACACCAGGTATAACACGCCGGGACACCAGGAAACACCATATAACACCAGGTATGACACACACTATACTGTGACGTAAATAATAATGTAACAAACACCAGTGACTGATAAACACCACCACCAAACATGACACACTATGACACTCCTATCTCCACCATCAGACATGACACACTATGACACTCCCAACACCACCACCAGACATGACACACTATGACACTCCCAACACCACCACCAGACATGACACACTATGACACTCCCAACACCACCACCAGACATGACACACTATGACACTCCCAACACCACCACCAGACATGACACACTATGACACTCCCAACACCACCACCAGACATGACACACTATGACACTCCCGACACCACCACCAGACATGACACACTATGACACTCCCAACACCATCACCAGACATGACACACTATGACACTCCCAACACCACCACCAGACATGACACACTATGACACTCCCAACCAGACATGACACACTATGATACTCCCAACACCACCACCAGACATGACACACTATGACACTCAGCCACAAAATCAGACATGACACACTATCACAAGAGGACCACACCCTGACTCGCCTGTACCAGACTTCTCCACCACTTCAGTCATACACAGAACCTAACCTAACCCCCATATCTAGCGTTAGGGTGTTTAAGCATTAGGTGAAATAAGGTAAATGGTTAATCTTCAGGTGATCCCAAATTTGTATCCAGAGCGGAGACAGAGACAGAAACACAGACAGACAGACAGACAGACAGCTGCAGAGGTGGATGGTCAGCTTCAGCCGTCAATAACAAGAGTCCAGGTCCCCCCAACAGTGTCACCGCGTCTGTCATACCCGTGTTGTCATTTCTCTGTCATACCCGTGTTGTCATTTCTCTGTCATACCCATGTTGTCATATCTGTGGCCTATCACAGTCATGGCTTGAGTGGATTTAGCTTCAAACGATTAATTAAAAAAAGCTAACTTGCCTTTTCTTAACAGATCACTCTTTACTCAGGCTCTTAGCTTTATCGATGTTAGCTTCACAGAAAAGATACATCACAGCTAACATTTTAACACTTCACAAACGAACTGGCGGATGACTGGATTACTGACCTCCTTATTCTCATGGCTACATCTTTGGCTGACCTCCTTATACCTCCCACGGCTACATCTCTGGCTGGCCTCCGTATACCTCTCATGGCTACATCTCTGGCTGACCTTATACCTCCCACGGCTACATCTCTGGCTGGCCTCCGTATACCTCTCATGGCTACATCTCTGGCTGACCTCCTTATACCTCCCACGGCTACATCTCTGGCTGGCCTCCGTATACCTCTCATGGCTACATCTCTGGCTGACCTCCACATACCTCCCAAGGCTACATATCTGGCCTCCACATACCTCCCACGGCTACATCTCTGGCTGGCCTCCTTATACCTCCCACAGCTTTATCTCTGGCTTTCACAACATCTCACGGTTACATCTCTGGCTGACCTCCACATACCTCCCAAGGCTACATATCTGGCCTCCACATACCTCCCAAGGCTACATCAATTCAGTGGTTTGTAAACTGGTTGGTCGATTTACATAATATCCGTGTCTCGGGGGCTGGTGGGGGCTTTACACGTCCTGGGGCCATGTTTCCTGCATATACTGTTTATCATTCCTACTCTTTTTCTTCTATTCCGTCTTTATCAGTATATTTATCAGTTATTTTCCTGGTTTTCCGTTTTTTGCTTATATGTTATTCATTTGTCTAGTTTATTGGTTATATATTTTTGTCTCTGCCTTTTATTCACTTGTTATTGATTTTTTTTATCTATGTTTTTCACTTATTTATTTATTTATTTATTTATTTACTTACTTATTTTATTTATTTTTAATTTTATTTATTTATTTATTTATGTTTTATATTCTAATTTATTTTCATTTTTATCGTGCATTTTGTTTATTTGTTATTTAAATATTTGGTCACCCCTCAGTTATTTCATTTATTTATTTATTTTATTTATTTATTCATTAATCTTTACCTATCCATCTAATTCTCAGTTTATATTAGTATCTATTTTATTTTTTATTTGTAAATTTACATATCTATTTATGTATCAGATTTTCCCTAATGCTCTGATACAGCTAGTTGCTAGTTAGTCGTGGGTCAGAATGTTACCTAGTTCTGTTGTCCTTGATGTTAACTAACCCGAGTACAGGTTGTTGTGTAGTTAACATCCATGGCTCTAACTCACCCAAAGTCCAGGAGGATGTTGATCAGACTAACCTAAGCTCCAGATTATTTTTATTTGTATTTTAGCCATTTAATGCACTAGACACTAACTACTGCGAGGCCCAATGAGGCAGTTACATATTTTGTGAGTGGCGGTGTAGGAGGGCGTCACCTGGACTATTACGACCTCCCTGCACCTCCACCATTTGCAGTAAATAAAACTAATCGTTTATTCGCGTAGAACCACGACCCGGGTGAACCTGCCTACACCCCCCCTCCCCCCCCCCGCCCTCACCCTGTGGTCCTTCCTGAACTGTGTATACTAGGTCAGAGGTATTTTATTATTATTATTATTATTATTATTATTATTGGCGGCGATTCCGCTAGGCCACGGTAGGACGCCACCCTCCGGGAGGCTCTTTCGCTAGGCCACGGTAGGACGCCACCCTCCGGGAGGCTCCACATTGTCTCACTGTAGACCACATTTTTGGTTTTGCCATTAGCAGCAAGTATGTACAGATTTTTGCCAGTTCCCACTCTGGAGCATCCAGCATAGAACTGTCCATGAGAGAAGCAAGGAAACACCAGGTTTAGGCCAACCATCCTTAGGGACTGTCCCTGGCTTTTGTAGATGGTCATGGCAAAGCTCACTTTAACCGGGAACTGAAGTCGCTTGAACTCAAATGGCAGGTCAGTGGTGATGAGAGGTATCCTTGGTATAAAAACGTCCTCTCCTTTAGCTTTTCCTGTCAGTATTGTAGCTTCGAGTACATGTGGCATCATGTTCTTCACCACCAGTCTTGTGCCATTGCAGAGGATTGGTGGTTCAAGATTTCTTCAGAGCATTATAGGAGTTCCAATCTTGAGAGTGAGGTGGTGAGGAGGCATTCCAGCGGGCTCCAAAGAATTAAGGAATTCTGCATGGTACTGGACTGCTTGGTCCTGGTCGATTACTGTATCAACAGATTTGAATGAGGTCTCACTGCCTGGAAGCTGCCTGAGTAGAGTCATGTTGATTTCAGCCACTGTTTCATTCTTTGGTGCCAGAATTGCGCGTTCACGCAGCCACTTGTGATCCTTGTAGTGGTGGATAATGTTTGGGTAGACCATGTTAGTGAGCTCAGTTGAGGACTTTACAACATTTCCACATCCACAAAGAGAGGGAAAGAAAGAGAATATAAACAGTGGGAGAATTACTAAGGAAAGAAACGGAGAAAGTTATATAAAAGACTGAGAGAGAAAGACACTTATAACTATTAAACCTTACCATATTAAAGTGTTTATCATCTGAAGTCTTATATATGAGTGGTAGTTATAACCTTATAGCTTAATAACTCTTTTTTGATCCTTTCTTATGATGTTGAGCCCAAATAATAATGAATGAATAATTTGTTTCTTTCACACGCATATGTAGTATATTGAGAGCCCTCCCCTCCCCTACCCTCCCCTCCCCTCCCCTCCTCTCCCCTCTCCTCCCCTCCCCTCTCCTCCCCTCCTCTCCCCTCTCCTCCCCTCCCCTCTCCTCCACAAAAAAATCAATATTTATAATGTAATAATTCAGACAGATCAAGACATGGGCATGTGGTAGACCTCATTTCTGCCACTCAATGGAATACATGTAGCACCGTGTAGGGCCAAAGATCAATAGTTCATTAACGGTGTCTGCAAGTTTCACCATGTTTTTCACTACAACGGTACAGCAAAGTATATTTTTTTAGCATTAAACTGTTATTATTTGATTGTCTAATCATCACTACATATAACATCATCCATCAACACTACATATAACACCATTCATCATCACTACATATAACACCATCCATCATCACTACATATAACACCATCCATCATCACTACATATAACACCATCCACCATCACTACATATAACACCATCCATCATCACTACATATAACAACACCCACCATCACTACATATAACACCATTCATCATCAGTACATATAACAACACCCATCATCACTACATATAACACCATCCATCATCACTACATATAACACCATCCATCATCACTACATATAACACCATCCATCATCACTACATACAGTATAACACCATCCATCATCACTACATATAACATCATCCATCATCACTACATATAACACCATCCATCATCACTACATATAACACCATCCATCATCACTACATATAACAACACCCATCATCACTACATATACCATCATCCATCATCACTACATATAACACCATCCATCATCACTACATATACCATCATCCATCATCACTACATATAACACCATCCAACATCACTACATATAACACCATCCATCATCACTACATATAACACCATCCATCATCACTACAGATCGGTAAAGTAGTTTCCGAGATTCTTGTGCGGACACACAAACACACATACTTCTTTGTTTTATATATATAGATTATTATTATTATTATTATTATTATTATTATTATTATTATTATTATTATTATTTACTAACCGGGATCTTCGTTGCAGCTATTCACAGAGCTACACCACTAATCGCTCTGATGTACACACGACAGTTCCCTACCATACACTGCTCAAAATATTACATTGTTCATCTTTACAACTGACTTCATAAATTACTTAAAATACTGCATTGTAAGTTTTGGTAATGACCTTCTGGTATTGAGGGTTAATGGTGTCGTTAGTGGTTGGTAAAGAAATTCAACTCTCTCTCTGCCCGTCGTGGTAATGTTCTTCTCTGTTACGTCTGGCTTTCGTCTTGACATCCATTAGAGAAACTCCTTCTCTTCACACTTGATAGCCAACCACTCCTTCTCTTCACACTTGATAGCCAACCACTCCTTCTCTTCACACTTGATAGCCAACCACTCCTTCTCTTCACACTTGATAGCCAACCACTCCTTCTCCTCACGCTTGATAGCCAACCACTCCTTCTCCTCACGCTTGATAGCCAACCACTCCTCCACCTCCTCCAAATAATTATCCTGTATTATATCACTTTATTGTCTCTAGTTAACGAAGCTTCTTACTCATATTACATAGTACAGGAGGTATATCATCCATTCTTTTTAACACATACCACACCTTTAAACTGCCCCTTCTTCACAAGACCTATTCCCCCTACCATACTGTACCGACTCCTACTACATCCCCTCCCAACTAGATCCCCTCCCTACTAGATCCCCTCCCTACTAGGTCCCCTCCCTACTAGACCTTCCCATCCCCATTCCAATTCTCCCTGGCGGGTCCCCACGGAGATGTTGACAACATTATCCGGAGCGCAGGTAATTCACACTAATGACCGAAATTTGTGTTGTAACAAATTATACTGAGGTCTGGTAATGACGTTCGATTTCTCTTTTTTGTTTCTTTTCTTATGGGGGAAAGGGGGGTGAGGGGAAGGGGGGATAGGGGAAGGGGAGGGGGTCGTCATAGGGTGTCTTGTGGGAGTCCATGGGTTACCCGGTAATGTGTTTGGGGTTACAAGTGCAATGAAGGCTTTAATTGTTTGTCCATATGTGTACGGGAGATGTTAATGGTGTGTGTGTGTGTGTGTGTGTGTGTGCGCGCGCGCGTGTGTGCGTGTGTGTAATAATAATAATAATAATAATAATAAACGGTTTATTAATAGAGTTGCAGCTGGTGGCTGCATATATACAGACTTACATTTGATTTAGACATAATGATATAATAGGCATTGAATACATTTACAGGGCTGTACAGTACATAAATCAGGAGTTGTTTATTATTTTAACAATAGATGGGATGGTGTTGTTCTTTTATCTATAGGTGCGGGCTCTTATGGGCTGTATTTTGTTGTAGTGGCGGACTGCGCGAGTTGGGTGGGGGGCTGCAGGTGGCAGGAGGTGGCGAAAACGAGGGTGGTGCAGTAGTCCACTGCCAAACCTTTCCAGTGCTTGGTGGTGGAGGTTACTGAGGGATGGCATTACCAGGGTGGAGAGCGTTGGTGTAGCCGGAGTATTCTGCGCCGAGCATGATTCTGCAGGCCCTTTTCTGTACCTTCTCTAGCTGACGTTGTTGGGTGGAGTTGAGAGAAGACGACCAGGCTGGTGACGCATATGTAAGTTTGGGGAGAATAAAGGCGTTGTAGATGGTCCTCAGCTCTGGCGTGGGTGTCCCAAGTGACCTACGTCGTCGTAGCATGTAGAGACAGTACGAGGCTGCCTTGACTGTGTTATAGTGGGCCTTCCAGTCAAGTTTGTTGTCTATAGTTACACCCAGGAGTGAGTGTGTGTGTGTGTGTGTGTGTGTGTGTGTGTGTGTGTGTGTGTAGGAGACGTTAACAATGTGTCTATAGGACAAAGAACCACTCGACTGAAAACTTTTAAAACTGACCTCTAAACAATGTACAAATATTCCTCCTATAGGTCGGGTTTGTTTAGCTGATGATACGTGAATTTGTTTGAGAGTTCGACGGTCAAACTTTTTGTCTCACTCGTTTCTTGAAGGTTAATGTTTACAAGCAGTTATATCTTTACATGCATTAAATTCGGTATAAAAATTATTTAAAACTGGGTAGCCTTAACTGTTATATATGAATTTATTTGTGATATATCAACATTAATCTAACATGATCTGTGAGTTAATGAGCTGCAAGGGTGGTGGGTGGGGGGGGGGGGGTGTCTTGTACAATTAAAAGAAAAAGAGGACATAGTGGGGAGATATATTTCAACTGGGTGGGGAGATATATTTTACCTGGGGGGGGGGGGGGTATAATTCTCCCTTAACTACAGTAGATGAATTCTTTCCTTATTTACCCTCTTTTTTCCCGGTCCAGTGATCCGGTCAAGATATATACAGTAGAGTTAGGTTAAGTTAAGTTATGATTAGGTTAGGTTAGGTTAGTTTAGGTTTGCGTTTGGGTGTTTAATCATCAGGTAGAATAAGGTGGGATGTCTAATCTTTACGTGATCACAGTATAAAGTTGGCAGTTTATCTCTCTCCTATAAAGCTGTCTTGTGAATGAGGCCTGAACACCGTGTGAGGGAGACAGAACACACCTCCAGCTGTTACTGTTCCCTCCTCCATGTTTACACCAATAGTTGGACACTTCATCATCTTGTTCTCAGCTAAACTTATACGACGACCCTTCTCTTCACCTTATTTATGGCCGGTTCAAGGCTGTGGGTCGTCCTTCTCTCTTCCCCCCCACACTACATTCCCCTACCTCTACGCTACCCCTCTCTACACCCACACTGCCCCACTCTACACCCGCACTGCCCCACTCTACACCCTCACTACCCCACTCTACACCCCCCAACCCTATTCTACACCCTCCTTTCCCACTCTACACCTCTCTACACCCTCCTTCCCCACACTACACCCTCCTACCCCACTCTCCCCACTCTACTCCTCTCTACAACCCTCCTACCTCACTTTACATCGTCCTTCCCCACTCTATCTCTCTCTCTACACTCTTTACACCCTCCTACCCCACTCTACACCCTCCTACCCCACTCTACACCCTCCTTCTCCACTCTACACCCTTCTACCCCACTCTACACCCCCTACCCCACTCTACACCCTCCTACCCCACTCTACACCCTCCTTCTCCACTCTACACCCTTCTACCCCACTCTACACCCTTCTACACCACTCTACACCCTTCTACCCCACTCTACACCCTCCTACTCCACTCTACACCCTCCTTCTCCACTCTACACCCTCCTTCTCCACTCTACACCCTCCTTCCCCACTCTACACCTTCTTACCCCTACACTATCCTTCCCCACTCTACACCCTTCTACCCCACTCTACACCCTCCTACCCCACTCTACTGTACACCTTGGTCCCCACACATACGTCAACACCCTCCCTAATACTTGTGTGTCCCCTCTTAAGGCTTAGCCGAGCAACAACACATCTTGTGGCGGAACACGATGAGAACTCTCCTCCTCCTCCTCGGGAAACTTAGACTGGCTCTGGTATTCAATATCTTCTTAAGGAAACTAAATCCTTTATTACTTTCTTTCGAGGACTACAATTAGGAGGAATATATCTGGAAGGTCAGGTGAGAGAGGTCAAAGGTTAGTGGGATGAGGTCAGTGTGTTGGGTTAAGTTAGGTTAGGTCATAGACTAGGTTGTTCACTGTCTTGATGTGGTGATGTATAGGAGTAGTTGTTGATCACACACTTACACACACACACACACACACATCGTACATATACATTTATTTGCATACACTATACACATGCACATATATCATACAAGCATACATACATACATACATACATACATACATACATTCACAAAGGCTACATAAACACCCGTATCAACACCTAAACAGGAACTGACC
>CAUDMG010000149.1:1027500-1065000 GCA_958450375.1 Homarus gammarus
CTGGAGTGGTGGCGGTATTGATATGCATGACTACGATTTTGGTGTGGTTGATGGTGACCTTGTTCTCCATAGTCCATGCCTTTAGACTGTCCAGTGTGCCTTGTAGTGATGAGTAGTCCGGTGAGGTGTTGTCCACTGTAACCCCCACGTCATCCACGCACTTCCACCTGTGAGGAGTGTCCGATAGAGCGTCGTTGATCAGGATCAGGAAGCACAGTGGTCCCATCTTGGTCCCCTGGGGAACACCGCAGGTGAGGTGTTGCAATGTGGAGACAGAACCCTGGTACCTGACTGCCTGACGATGCTCACTCAGGAAATCAGTGAGCTTGTGTGTGTGTGTGTGTGTGTGTTTTGTGTGTGTGTGTGTGTGTGTTAGACTTAATCTCAAAATGTTATAGCTGCTCTTTCGTTTACATACAATTTCTTAATGACATTACGAACTTCAGGCTTCAAATCCCCCCCCCCCATTTACCTTTCACTTTCCCATTTACTCACCCACTCTCCTTCTCACTCTCTCTCCCACACTCCATCCTCTTTCACTCTCACACCCACTCCCTCAAACCCCTCTCTCTAATTCTCTCTTCGTCTCACACTCTACCACCTCTCCCACACACTCATTCCTTCTCTTTCCCCTATCCCCTTTCCCATCTCCTCTCTATCCTTCCTTTACCTCCCCTTCCACCCCTCTCACACCTCCCTCTTCTTCCACATCCCCTTTGTACTCTCTCTCTCTCTCTCTCTCTCTCTCTCTCTCTCTCTCTCTCTCTCTCTCTCTCTCTCTCTAGCATGACCCAAGAAAGTGCCACTGTTGGGACTCGATATCACCTTTATCACCTTCTGCGTCATTACCCTCACCTTCCCTCCTCCCCCTTCCTTCATTATCCCCCTATTCCTCCCTTCTTTTCCTTATGCTGACCTTCCATCCCTATTCTTCTCTCCTATTGCCTATTCTAATCTACCAGTGCTGATTTCTCTCTTTGAATTCCCGTATTTTCTTTCATAGTTCATTCCTTCCATTTCATTAAATTTTTACCTTTTCTTAGTCACACCTTTTTTGTCTATAGTATTTTATCTAATTATTCCAGTTTTCCCATTTTTTGTATTAACATATTTCTTTAATTTTCTTACTTTTCCTTAGTTATTTTACTTTCCCTTAATTATTTTACTTCCCTTAATTATTTTCCTTTTCCTTTAATTATTTCACTTTTCCTTAATTAATTAAATTTTTCCTAACTCTTTTACTTTTCCTTAACTATCTTACTTTTCTTAATTATCTTATATTTCTTTAATTAACCCATCCTTCCCTACTCACTTTTCCTTTCTTGGCTTACTTATATCTCTCTCTCTCTCTCTCTCTCTCTCTCTCTCTCTCTCTCTCTCTCACTCTCTCTCTCTCTCTCTACTGCGTCACGTCACTCCTTAGCAACTTCAGTCAGGAGTTTTCTCATAAGGTGTCTGGTGCAGGAGGAGGAGGAGGAGGAGAAAAATAAGAACCCGAAAGAACTATTTCTTTTAGTTTTGCCGTAGACAATAGCTAGTTTATTGTGCACCCCATACTCATCCTGTGAGTGGAAATGCAAGAAGGATTACAGAGTAGACGTCACAAAGGGTCAGGATATTATGGCGTTGAGTGTTAGAGTATTTTCAGGGCATGCATATAGGATTAGAAGTTAGCTTAGCAAACAGTGGATACAACCTTAATATATCGGCTATCTTCCCGTCAGATATAACGTACTGTGCCATTTCACACACAGTGTGCTTGGACTTGTCCCTAAAAGATTCTATTTTCTCAGTCTAGGACGTAGTGTTGGAGTGTGTGTCCATATGTTTGACCATACACTTTACATTTAGTCTTGTTCAGTCTGCTTGAGGAACATACTGCCTGAGGTACTTATACCCTTACCTTAATCTAGCGGTTACAACATCTTGTAATCTAGTGATCTTGTTACTTGCTCCATATACATGTTTTACTTGATACATCTCATCAAGGTAAACAATGTACTGACTAGTGCTTGTTTGCACTTGTCTGTTTGGTACAAATTCATCACCAAGTTCTTTCCTGATTACAGTTTTAAAGGCTCCTTTTGACAGCCCCAGATTGTATTCAACAGTGCCTTTGTTAGACGCGAGTTTGACGAGGGCATCAACTCTGCCATGTTCACTGTGGCTTATGTGAGAGGGGATCCACAGCAGCTTGATGCTGACACCCCCGTCAACAAGACACGCATATTTATGTCTGGCTCAGAGACAAGTGTGTGACAACTCAAGGGTAGTGGGGACAGGAAACTGACCTGGAAGAGGAAGAGGGGGAAACATTTGGTACTCTGGTGGACCAGGGGAGAGAGAGTGTGTAAACAGAGCTGGTGATGTGTTGGAAGGAAGAAAGGAGCTGGACCAGAGAGAGAGAGAGAGAGAGAGAGAGAATGTAAACAAAGGCGGGTGTGTTGTGAGGGAGGGAGGGGGGAGGTGATGCCCAGCTGGGCCAGGTGATCCACTGTACAAAAGATGGAAGACAAGTTTTTTTTATTATTGAGCAGAAAAAAAGTTTTCTGATTACTGTCGTTCTCAAATGAGTTTCACTCCAAGCTTTCACCTCCTCCCCCTTTCATTAATATTATTTTTATGCATGAATTTTCATATTTTAGTTGTTATTATTTTTCATTATTAATTTCCATGTTATCAGTGTTTATTATTATTATTATTATTATTATTATTATTATTATTATTATTATTATTACCCCAAAAACGTACATTAATAGCCACTCACAGAGCATAACCTCCTATCCACTCATAGAGAATAACTTATGGCCACTCACTAAGCATGAGCTACAACTCTCCCACTCTGGTGACAAATGTTATTGAATTTAATCAGCCAAAAAAACTTTCCTACGGTATTAATTGGCGTTAATTCCATGGCTGGCGAGAATAGTTGATGTATTGCCACCTGTACAAGACCTCCCGTACTAGAAACTATTCAGTATTAACGCTGAATGTTGTGATCTATGTTATTATTCCACGTCTGACTGTTGACCCGCTGCGCCGCTCTAATGGCTCCCTATGAAAAATGTACCAATTTTCATTAATGATCACGTCAGTTTTTTGGGGGTTTTATTTTTAATGGCAAAAGCGAGAATTGTTGAGTAAACACTAGTTTATACTGGGACACACACACACACACACACACACACACACACACACACACACACACACACACACACACGCACACACACACACACACACACACACACACTCGCGTTTGTTTTTGTGTGTGTGTGTTGAGAAACAGAGAGAATAAAATATATTTAATCCACGGTTGCACAATATAACACAAAGACTCAACTAGTAAAGTGAACTCAGTCCTCCCCGGAAGGTAACACATAACACACATAACCATTGTGTTATATACCTGACTCACCTGTGGGCCGCGGGGTAGGGTGTAGCCGGGTGAGGGTGAAGGGAGGGTGAGGGTGAGGGGAGAGTGAGGGTGATGGTAAGGGTGGGGTGAAGGTAAGGGGGTAGGGGTGAATGTGAGGGTGAGGTGAAGAGTGAGGGGAGAGTGGGGGTGAGGGGGAGAGTGAGGGTGAGGGAGAGTGAGGGTGAGGGGGGAAATGAGGGTGAGGGGGAGAGTGAGGGTGAGGTGAAGAGTGAGGGGAGAGTGAGGGTGAGGGGGGAAATGAGGGTGAGGGGGAGAGTGAGGGTGAGGTGAAGAGTGAGGGGAGAGTGAGAGTGAGGATGAGGGGGGTGAGGGGAGAGTGAGGGTGCGGGTGGGGGGTGGGGGTGGGGGTGAGAGTGAGTGAAACAAAATCATTTCAAACTTGTTCAGAACATAAACAAACATGACCTTAACGCGTCTTTTTATGAACTACCTCTTAGTGTGTTTTAGAACTTAGTCAGAACCTGTGTAGAAATGTTCAGAATATGGTTACCATGTTCATAACTCTTCTATTCATAGTTTAGTTTTCTCCTTCATCTCTCACCGTCTGTGTTAGATGTTCATAATAACTACAAACTGTTCATTTTTTTTGTTATCTGTTCAGTTGTATTGGAGGTAATGAAGGTCAACTGCCACAAATAATCGCTCATTTTCATTCATTTTCGTTCATATTACTGGAGATTGTTAAGAGTTTCTCCATATAAATCATCTTATTTTGGTATATTGTTGAAATATTTGAATTTTTTTTAGCTATGAATGGAAAAAGTAATGTGCGTGTGTTCCTATTTATTTTTGGGGGGTTAATGACCTTTTGGCGTGTGTGTGTGTGTGTGTGTGTGTGTGTGTGTGTGAGGATGATATTTATAGCCTTAAGCTCCTGAACTGACCTCCCCCCACCACACGCACACACACACACCAAAAACAAATCATGATCTCAAATTATATCAGCTCATTCAACCCTTCGAAACCTTTCTCGTTGCAGCTACTAACTCTTGTATAACCCAGACGAGGTTAATGAAACGCCCAGGTGCTGTGTTGGTAAAACTCTCCAGGTGATCACAGGTGACCTCTATATAGGGGCATTTGGGTATAAAACCAATACCTGGGGGTTAGGTTAGGTGTTTTTTTGGTGAAATTCTCCTCCAGGTGTGTGTTAAGGATTACAGGTGAGTTAGCTCCATAAAGGTACCTGTGAATAGAAAACCAATTTAACCCCGGATAAGCCCAGGAGCAGCCGAGGCCAGTTTTAATCGGCTTTCCAAATTCAGTCGAGTTAAAAATTAATTACAACTGCAGCAGCTTTCAACTAAATTGATCGTTGCAACACAGCCACACTGGTAATGATATTAGGGTGTGGCCTCTCTGTATGTATGAGTGGCGGGCGAGGGGGAGTAATCTTGAGTGTATGGGAGGTACTGAGGCCTGGTGGTCACTCTTAACTATAGGTGAGAGAGCGACCGTGGGTGAGTAACATAACACGATGAGTGAGTGACGGTGGGTATAAGGGAGGTACTGAGGCCTGGTGGTCACTCTTAACTATAGGTGAGAGAGCGACCGATGAGTGAGTAACATAACACCACGATGAGTGAGTGACGGTGGGTATAAGGGAGGTACTGAGGCGTGGTGGTCACTACAACATAGTCAAATCATCGTGTATGTCTGACACTGAAAACTACGCTACACACGCGTGCTACGTGTTCTTGAATTGCTACAATGGTTTTTAAAACTGATAACTCGCAGCGATACGCCACGCTTCACATACTGTAGCCTCAGGTTGTCTTGGCATAGCGTTGGATGTGTAGTACAGCGTTTTCTCCCATTCCTTACAACATCACCAAGGCCGATAGTAGGTTGTATGTCAAGTTCGTCTCATTCTCACTCCCATATTCATTCTGGTTTTATATTGTGCACCAGTGAAGACTCTGGACTATTTGCACACTGAACAAACATATCCCAGTCAAGGATAACTATTGTTTTGCTAATGTATGCTTGTATATTACTTACATCAACACAGAGCCAGACCTTCCCGAGGTGTATTACTCTCCTGTAATTTGTATCCATTCTCTTGTAATCCGCAAACAAACTATAAAAGAACAATACTAATCTAAAATGTTGTCTGAATTTGTCAACATCACATGGACTTTCACCAACATGGCTATTTTTATATTTCATGCAGCCACTTCATCTTTTTCTTATTCACACTACTGATCGTCTTGACTGATGAAACTGAACTAAAAAAACATAGTTCATGGTGTGTACAGTGGACAACCCCCTATAGCTTCCCCAGGACAGTATATAATGCTAACGCGAGGATCTACTCCTAGCTTTATGTGATTAGGGCGAGACACAGGGCTACTAAGCTAACCACACACACACACGCACACACAAACACACACACAAACACACACACACACACAAACACACACACACCTGCAGATGAAATTAACCTTATCGATATTCATATAACCACAAAGCCATCAAACTAACCACAAAGCCATCAAACTAACCACAAAGCCACCAAACTAACCACAAAGCCATCAAACTAACCACAAAGCCACCAAACTAACCACAAAGCCATCAAACTAACCACAAAGCCACCAAACTAACCACAAAGGCATCAAACTAACCATAAAGCCACCAAACTTACCACTAAGCCACCAAACTAACCACAAAGCCACCAAACTTACCCTAAGCCACCACCAAACTTACCACTAAGCCACCAAACTTACCACTAAGCCACCAAACTAACCACTAAGCCACCAAACTTACCACTAAGCCACCAAACTAACCACTAAGCCACCAAACTTACCACTAAGCCACCAAACTAACCACTAAGCCACCAAACTTACCACTAAGCCACCAAACTTACCACTAAGCCACCAAACTTACCACTAAGCCACCAAAGCCAAATTAGATCATATGGGTCTCTAAGTAGCTCAGTTATTATACTTCGCTTTATTAGCTGAGGCTTATTATAATTCCCTATTATTTACAAAGGTTAAGACATGTGGGTGGAGGCGGAGGGAAGGACGGGAGGAGGAGCGGGTAGGGCGGGAGGAGGAGCGGGTAGGGCGGGAGGAGGAGCGGGTAGGGCGGGAGGAGGAGCGGGTAGAGCTGGAGGAGGAGCGGGTAAGACGGGAGGAGGAGCGGGTAGGGCGGGAGGAGGAGCGGGTAGAGCGGGAGGAGGAGCGGGTAGAGCGGGAGGAGGAGCGGGTAGGACGGGAGGAGGAGAATTGGGTAGAGGGAAGAGCGGGAGGAGGAGGAGGAGGAGGAGGAAAGTTTTGGAGTGGGGGGGGGGAAGAGTCGACTGGTGCCTCTCATAACTAACATGATTAGACTTGTGTTTTTTACCCCCAATTTGTGTTTATTTACGAGAGAAAAATCCGTAGTGAATTGATTTTAAAACACACACACACACACACACACACACACACACAGAAGAAACAATGATTAAGTCTACCTAAGAACACAAGATCGACTCTGAGTGGAGGAGTGTGGTGGTAGATGAGGAGGAGGAGGAGGGGCAAGAGGAGGAGGAGGAGGAGGGGCAAGAGGAGGAGGAGGGGCAAGAGGAGGAGAAGGAGGTGCAAGAGGAGGAGAAGGGGTAAGGGGCAAGACAGCTGGACAAGAAAGGGGAGGGCAGGAGGAGAGGCAGGGAAAAGGAGACACCACTTTCTAACCTAACCTAACCTAACCTAACCTAACTTGACAGTCTTGGGTTATATTTTGGATAGGTTAGATATGATTAGGTTATATTTAGGTTCCTCCTCCACCTGGCCATCCTCCACCTGGCCCTCCACCACCTGGTCCTCCTCCACCTGGCCCTCCTCCACCTGGCCCTCCTCCACCTGGTCCTCCTCCACCTGGCCCTCCTCCACCTGGTCCTCCTCCTGGCCCTCCATCACCTGGCCCTCCGCCACCTGGCCCTCCTCCACCTGGCCCTCCTCCACCTGGCCCTCCTCCACCACTTGGCCCTCCTCCACCTGGCCCTCCTCCACCTGGCCCTCCACCACTTGGCCCTCCTCCACCTGGTCCTCCTTCACCTGGCCCTCCTCCACCTGGCCCTCCACCACTTGGCCCTCCTCCACCTGGCCCTCCTCCACCTGGCCCTCCTCCACCTGGCCCTCCTCCACCTGGCCCTCCTCCATCTGGCCCTCCTCCACCTGGTCCTCCTCCTGGCCCTCCATCACCTGGCCCTCCATCACCTGGCCCTCCTCCTGGCCCTCCTCCACCTGGCCCTCCTCCACCTGGCCCTCCTCCACCTGGCCCTCCTCCACCTGGCCCTCCACCACTTGGCCCTCCACCACTTGGCCCTCCTCCACCTGGTCCTCCTTCACCTGGCCCTCCTCCACCTGGCCCTCCACCACTTGGCCCTCCTCCACCTGGCCCTCCTCCACCTGGCACTCCTCCACCTGGCCCTCCACCACTTGGCCCTCCATCACCTGGCCCTCCTCCACCTGGCCCTCCTCCACCTGGCCCTCCACCACCTGGCCCTCCTCCACCTGGCCCTCCTCCACCTGGCCCTCCTCCACCTGGCCCTCCTCCTGGCCCTCCTCCTCCTGGCCCTCCATCACCTGGCCCTCCTCCACCTGGCCCTCCTCCACCTGGCCCTCCTCCACCTGGCCATCCTCCACCTGGCCCTCCTCCACCTGGCCCTCCATCACCTGGCCCTCCTCCTGGCCCTCCACCACTTGGCCCTCCTCCACCTGGTCCTCCTTCACCTGGCCCTCCTCCACCTGGCCCTCCACCACTTGGCCCTCCTCCACCTGGCCCTCCTCCACCTGGCACTCCTCCACCTGGCCCTCCACCACCTGGCCCTCCATCACCTGGCCCTCCTCCACCTGGCCCTCCTCCACCTGGCCCTCCTCCACCTGGCCCTCCACCACTTGGCCCTCCTCCACCTGGCCCTCCTCCACCTGGCCATCCTCCACCTGGCCCTCCACCACTTGGCCCTCCTCCACCTGGCCCTCCTCCACCTGGCCCTCCTCCACCTGGCCCTCCACCACCTGGCCCTCCTCCACCTGGCCCTCCACCATCTCGTAGTCCACCTGAAGGAAGATTACGGTTAAACCTCCATATAACGGATTCCTTCTTCAAATAATCCATTAAATTGAGGTTTCATATCTAACGGATCCTCTAATAACCGACTTTTATCTCTATATAGTTCGTTAGATGAAGGTTTCTCATATAACGAGCCCTCGATATAACGGATTTTCCTCTTCATATTAGTCCGTTAAAGAGAGGTTTCACTGTACCCAAATATCTCATGTTGGATGATTAGGAAACATTGATTACTGTACATGAGACGATTTTTTTTTATTCGTGTCATTCGATTCAGTAAATACCGGACTGGGGCTTGTTTAATTACCGGGAGAACCGTGGCTAGTAAATTCCGGACTGGGGCTTATATAACTCATTACCGGGAGAACCGTGGCTAGCAAATACCGGACTGGGGCATATATAACGCATTACCGGGAGAATCATGGCTAACAAATACCGGACTAGACCCTATATGACGTATTACCGGGAACATCGTGACTTGCCGATACCAAATTAGAGCTTATTTGATGCATTACCGGGAAGACCGTGGCTCATGCTCCCGGTACGTCGTCACTCCACACAACCTGACACCCGCGAGGTAAATACAGTTTTCTCTGCCTTTCATACCTTCCTGAGGCACTGTGAATGATGTTTATTACTCTCTCTCTCCTTTCTTTGTGTCTTCTCATTTTTTGGCTTTTATTAACCAACTCCTCTCTCTCTCTCTCTCTCTCTCTCTCTCTCTCTCTCTCTCTCTCTCTCTCTCTCTCTCTCTCTCTCTCTCTCTTTTCTTATTCCTTAACTTTTGTTACCCTTTCCTCTTCTTCCTTTCTCTCAGTCTCTTCTCCTTATTCCTTAGCTTTTATTACCCTTTCCTCTTCTTCCTCTTTCGTAGCCTCATAATTTTTCCCCTCTCCTTTTTAACGCTCTTCTCATCTCGTCTGTGTCCCTCAGTCACTCATTTTCTTGTGTAAAAAAAAATGTTTATTGATGTGACGAATATTTCAGAGGGACTAACTCATTCACGGACCCGGAACCTGACCTGACCTGACCTGACCTAACCTAACCTTTCTCAACCTAACTATAATTATTCTAACTTAGCCAAATCTAACCTAATCCATCCGTAACTAATCTAACCAAACCTAACCTCATCCATCGCTTACCTTACCTAACCCAACCTATAACCTAACCCATCCTTAACAAACTCGTAACGTAACCTAATTTACTGTAAACCACCCCTAACCTAACCCTCACCAAATCCACCCATAATCAAACCCGTATCTAACCTACCCCTAACCAAATCCACCCCTAACCAAATCCCGCCCCTAACCAAACCCGCCCCTAACCAAATCCACCCCTAACCAAATCCCGCCCCTAACCAAATCCCGCCCCTAACCAAATCCACCCCTAACCAAATCCCGCCCCTAACCAAATTCACCCCTAACCAAATCCACCCCTAACCAAATCCACCCCTAGCCAAATCCACCCGTAGATACAACGTAAATTAACTTCATATAAATATTCGGGTCCAATTACGTTTTCGGTGCCCAGTTTTGACCCATCAGAGGTAGTGGGAAGACGTCAGTGCCCAGGGTAGCGGCTGGTCACGTGGCACGAAGCTGACTGATGGTTAACACTCGTTGATTACCTACACACACACACACACACACACGAGGCGATGTGGCATTCCTGTATGACACTACTGAATGGCACTGCGTTAATTATATGGTAATACAGTGTGTCACGCCATCTATCATGTATATCATGTGAGGTCAGAGAGAGGGAGTGTACTTAAGGATATATTTCCAGCATAATATATTATGTTCCACTGATGCTCACTTGGAAAAATATTGTTTTATTTTTTTTAGCCATTATATTATTTGTTATTTGAGTATTAAAAGTTATAAATCAACTCCAAGAAGATGTTATTAGCGTGGAAACGTTATATAGTTCTCCGCCATGATGGGATCAGACGGCGTGGCCTCGTATATGAGCACCACTTTACATTAGGCCAGTGAGAAGAGGATCAAGATTTGGTGGGACTCTTAACTCTCCTCGTTAAACTGACGTATGATGAATGTTGGGTGAAACTTCCCCCCCCCCCCTTCCCCTCCTCCCCACCCCCGAGATTGAAAACATGGGGTGAGAGTGGCTTAGGGTGGAGGGGGTAGAGGGAGAAGGATGGAGGGTGATGGAAGGTGGAATGAAGGAAGAAGAGGGTGGAGGGTGAAGGTAGCAAGGTGGTGGAAGGTGGAAAGAGCGAAGGGGGTGGAAGGAAGGAGGGTGGAAGGGAGGAGGGTAGAGGGAGGTGGAAGGAGCGAGGAAGGTGGAAGGAAAGGAAGTAGGAAGAAGAGAGTGGAGGGAGGAGAGTCGGCCCTGGAGGTGCTGTTGCCTGGCCGGGGTCCTGGAAAGCACCTCACTCGGCCCTTAACGTGCATCTCTCTTTAAAAAGTTGAGGCCATCACCAAAAATAACACCAGGTCGACCATTACCAACTTTGGGAGGTACTCGGCTACGGGTTTAAGATGATAACATAAACCACCGTTGACGTTTATTTAAAGATAGGTTACAAAATACAACTAGATTAGTATTTATTTTTACTGTACTTTGATATTACATTTTAATTCAGGTTATTGTGACGTATTTATTATTGCTTTTAAATACCTATTGGGTTATCTATTGGTTTAGGATATTCTAAAACAATAGTATATAACACTTATGATGCATTTAATGTATAAATATATAACACTTATGGTTCATTTATTTATAATTATTTGTTTTCTTCCAGGTGGGTGGATATAGTGGAGTGTAAACGACCAGGTTGTTAAGGTAATGTGAGTTATTGTTCTTTATATCACAACACACACACACACACGCGCAACTCAACACAACCTACTGGTAACTTCTAAAATGTTATTACTACCCATTACAACAAGATGCTTCAGATGGCCTGTCCCTCACGTTGTCATGCTTCAGATGGCCTGGTCTTCATGTTGTCATGCTTCAGATGGCCTGTTCTTCATGATGTCAGGCCCCAGATGGCCTGTTCTCTACTTTTCATGACCTAAATGGCCTGTTCTACACGTTGTCATGCTCCGAAGACCTCTTCTGTTCGCCATCATGCTCCGTAATGTAACACTTCACAGTAATATCCTTCAATATCACGTACTCAAGTATGACACTTACCAGGGTGATGCAGTTCTAAGATGTCACACTTATGATGTCACGTTCTCAGATACCACGCCCCGAGGTCACCATCACCTGATTAACATGGTCTTGAGGTCCTGTACTGTGCGATACCAAGCTCCAGGGTACCATTATCTGGCATACCATGTTCCAGTGTACCATAGTCTAGGATACCATGCTCCAGTGTACCATAGTGTGGGATTATATGCTCCAGGGTACCATGCGTTGTGTCATGGTACAGTATATCAGGTGCAGTAATGGTGTTCCCGAGCTCTTTCACTCGTGACCAGGAAACATTACACAAACATTTTCTTTTTTAGGGGTAAAATATTTTCATAGTAAGTTTCCTGACATGTTGTGGAACGTCTCTCAGTTGATGTTTCTCTTCCTAACTCTCTAGTTCTCCCAGTTAATGGTGTCTCTTTCCTCATTCAATTATTGGTGTTTCTCTCATAGATCTCTCAGTTACTGGTGTTCTCCTCCTAGTTATCTCAGTTAATGGTGCCGTTATCTTAATTCTCTCAGTTAATGGTGTTCTTCTCATAGTTCTCTCAGTTAACGGTATCTCCCTTAGTCACCTGTGTCAACGGTGTATCAACAGGTTATAACAGAGGTCAGCATCAGATCCTGTATACACTTAACACATTTCCTGTATTAAAATGAGTTAATCTTACACCCAACAATATCAACGAGTTTAACCCCCGGGGAGTCACGTACCATAAATATAACACGATCGTTGTCCCTCAGATTAAAACAAACAAACACACACACACACAAACACACACACACACACACACACACACGTTTTTATTTCTGTAAACATGGAATTTTTTTTTCATACAATTCGGTCAGCATTGTGTTTTGTGTTGATTTCTATGAGAGAGAGAGTGTGTGTGTGTGTGTGTCTGTGTGTGTGTGTGTGTGTGATGCAGCTCTCCTCATACTCGTTAACCCGCTTAAGTTAGACAAGTTATGGTGCTTCATGTGCGTTTGTCTTTTGATGGAATTATTTCTGGATGTTGTAAGCGCCGGCTGTTGTAAGTGCCGGCTGTTGCAAGTGCTGGCTGTTGTAAGTGCCGGCTGTTGCAAGTGCCGGCTGTTGTAAGCGCCGGCTGTTTTAAGTCCCGGCTGTGCTCGACTCCATTTATGAGCCGCTTTGTAACACAGCTTTTGTACACCCGACCAACGAGCAGCGGATTTGATTTGTTCCACGGACCTGTTGCGACATTATAGCCGGAAGTCTGTTTGTTCCCTGTTTGTTCAGGTATGGTCTGTGTCTTCAGGTATGGTCTGTGTCTTCAGGTATGGTCTGTGTCCTCAGGTATGGTCTGTGTCTTCAGGTATGGTCTGTGTCTTCAGGTATGGTCTGTGTCTTCAGGTATGGTCTGTGTCTTCAGGTATGGTCTGTGTCCTCAGGTATGGTCTGTGTCCCCAGGAGTAATACTTTACCTGTAAAAGCTGACAGCATCTTTTAACATGATGTAGCCATGACTGTCAGGATGTGTAATCGCGTTAAACTTGTCAATAATTTCTCGTTAGTTGTGCGTGATGTTGTGTACAACCTCGTGGGGTGAGGCAGGATACGGAGTGGTCATAATGGTGATGGCGTGATGATGGTGTTAAAGGTGGTTGTTGTGTTGGTGCTGGTAGTTGTGGTGGTGGTGTTGGTAGTTGTGGTTGTGGTGTCTGTGGTGGTGGTGTTGGTAGTTGTGGTGGTGATGTTGGTAGTTGTGGTGGTGGTTGTGGTGGTGGTGTCGGTAGTTGTGGTGGTGGTGTTGGTAATTGTGGTGGTGGTGTTGGTAGTTGTGGTGGTGATGTCGGTAGTTGTGGTGGTGGTGTTGGTAGTTGTGGTGGTGGTGTTGGTAGTTGTGGTGATGATGTTGGTAGTTGTGGTGGTGGTTATTGTGAAGGAGCCACCACCAGTTTCCCTTACAGTCAAAGTGGATATGGATCACATAATGTTACTGTAGATAAAGAGGGCGTGTATGAGTGTTATCAGGGTGTGGGCGGTGAATGTAACGTAACAGTGATCATAGGCGATGTTGTGTAGTGTGTGTGTGATGTTACCTGGCCTACTGATGTATTGCAATCAGATACATGAATGTGAGTGATGGGTGTTGCACATCAATTACTGAAAGTCATTATCAGGTTTTAAGAAAATACAAATAAAACGATATTATGTTTATTGATGTTATGACACGACGAAAATAGCACCTATGGTTAAATGGTAAGTCACAAATAAACAAAAGCCCTTTATTCTTTATTTCTCATAGACGTGGATTCTCCCTCTAAATATTGATGAATTCTGTCAAAAAATTCCTTTATTTTTCGGCGGCATTCATGGCGATAGACGTCCGTTCATTACTGCTATTGCTAGAAAACTGAGCGCTGGCCTGAACTGTTACCTACACAGGTGGCTGAGTGGGCCAGCCAGTGAGTCTGAGGCTCTGAGCATCATTGAGGACTCTATAATAGCCTTAGGCCCTACTGTTGGAACACAGTCACGTATGTACATCACCTAACCTAACATAACTTCTTTCCAAATCTAACCGAACCTAATGTCTCCTCCCCAAGCTTAACTTAACGAAATCTAACATTACCCAACCTAGCCTACCAGTACCTACTCTAACCTTATCCAGGGGCGGATCCAGGAATATCAAAATGGATGGGTCCAAGAAGTTGTGGGTGGGGGGGAACATGGCGAGCACAGCGAGCCCATCCAGCTGGGGGGGAGGGGGGAGGATGGGGTGCTGATAGCGCCCCCCCCCCCCCGATTTTTAATTTGTTTTTAAATCTGTCCAATATCATGGGGAGCTATTTTGAAGCTATGTGCACTTGATATTAGGAGAGATTCTGAAATCAATGGTAATTACTTTTTACTTTACAAAAACACCTGAGTAAAATACTGCATTAAAGATAAATTATTGGAATTTTCTTGTGAAAAGGAGGATTCCGGACCCCCCCCCCCCCCACCGGATCTGCCCTTGTTAACGAGTGCCTTGTAAAAGTTACGCCAATTTTGCACTAAGCGCCGCCATTTTGTAGACCTCTTGCTGTGAACCCTCCTGTGTAGAGTACACTAACATTATGTGATCCATATCCAAATCTCACCTAACCTAACCTACCCACACTTACACTAACTTAACCTAACCTAAACCTGATGGTGTAATCCTATAAAAATAATACAGTACAATATAATAATTTACTAAGTGGATTTTGTATTTTTCCTTTACGTCTCCTCGAACTTTTACTTACACTTTCAACTTTCACTGAACACTGTGAAAAAATCTTGAAGTCATTGCGATGCATAGAGAGTCTTTATAAACTTTTACTATGTGCCGGAGTTGAGGTCTTCTTCCCTCAAGTTTGTGTATGTGGTGAAGGGAGTCTTGGTGGAGGGAGTTTTGTTGGAGGGAGTCTTGGTGGAGGGAGTCTTGGTGGAGGGAGTCTTGGTGGAGGGAGTCTTAGTGAAGGGAGGGTTTAAGCTGGTGAAGAGAGTCTTCAATGGTGGGGGGAGTCTTTAAGATGGTGGAGGAAGTCTTTAAGGTGCTGGAGGGAGTTTTTAGGATGGTGGAAGGCGTCTTTAATGTGGTGAAAGAAGTCTTTAAGTTGCCGGAGGGAGTCTTTAGTGTGGTGGAGGGAAGGTTTAAGATGGTGAAGAGAGTCTTCGGTGGTAGAGGGACTGTAACATGAAGGATTATGGTAATATCAGTATCATTCCTTTCGTCTCACATTCAAAATACTCGTATGAAATTATTAGTACAAAAAATTTGTTGTGAATTTTTCTTGTATACTAGCAAAATTGCCCGGCTTCCCTCGGGTTAAGTATAAACTGTATAACCTTGACTGTCTCAGTTTGTCCTCCCTGACGCAAGTAACCACTTCAACCTAACCTAACCTTAACTGTCATGGTTTGTACACTCTAACACGGATAAACACCTCCCGCAGTCGCCGTGGTGATATTTCAGTAGGAGAAGAGTTTTGGTTCTTGCCCGGATTACCCGGGGGGGCCGTGGTCAATAGTAATACCAAGGTGTACAGCCTTGGGACCCAAATAATGTGTGTAGAGTTTCAGGTTTTGGAGCTGATTGTAACAGACAGATAGACAGACAGACAGGTCCTTTTATTAAATATACAGTTGCCTGGTTAAGTGTTTGTTGATATATAACTGTATTATGCAGGCAGTTATAAGCAAACTATAATTTAGATTGTCCTAAAAAAATTAAATTATGTTGACAGTTTTGCGGTGCTGGCCAACACTCTCCTGTATTGGGTGCGACTTAGAGTGTATATATATATATATATATATATTATATATATATATATATATATATATAATATATATAATATATATATATATATATATATAACTGAATGGTATTATAATGTAGAGAGGCGGCGATCATTTCCTGGAACTCAGATGTCACGAGAATTGGTGGACGTGAGAGACGCAGCCACTCGTGTGTGTCCCTCTCCCCTCCCACCTACCCAGACGACCCCGACCTCCTCTGGCCACCAGATATCACCCACAACCTCCCCCACCCCCAGCACTCACAGTCCGCCCCCCCCCCCCCCCCCCAGACCTCCCTCTTTCACTCCATCCTGATAACCGCGGCTTCCCCGGAGTGTGTTGCTAAATGAAATTCTCATATAGCGCTAGATTCATTACTAAAAGTAGCTTAAAGACGCTAAACCTTAATAAGGCAAATCAAAAGAGGTACTAAAGTAGTAGTTGTACGGTTTACTATACACACCAATATAATGACCATTTTCTACATCTGCTAATACCCAGTCAATTATATCTCCCTCGTTGGCGTGTAATGGTCTGTCTGGGTCCTGTGAGGTCCCTGGTTGTGAGGATGGTTCATCATCTGCTTCCATTGTGCGACACATCCTTGGGCAATTTGTAATCATGACAGAAATTGCTATGTCTTCTCAGTCCATATTTGATAGTCAAAACTGCACTCAAATTCCTGATGCTCAGTCTGTTACGCAGCGTTGATTTAACAATGCTCATATGACTGAACACACGCTCCACATCAGCATATGAATGAGATAACGTAAACACTGTTAAAGTAAACTCATGGATCCTGCAATTTGCTTTGTCGTTGAGAGCTGAATGTCTCTCCAGCTTCCTTGTGTTTATTGGTATTTTTGTGTCTGTCTGTCACTCACTTTGGGCGCCAGAGAACACTTGAAATATTTCCAGCCGCACTTCATATCATCTCCCTCTATTTCATCAACCATTCTTTAAACTTCGGGTCACTGGGCCATTATGCCCTAAAATGGTGTGTATATCTTTACTCATTGTGATCAGATTCAAAGCCGACACAACACCAGACAGGAAATACTGTACACAGTACTGTGTTTTATCTTGAACAGGTCCTGAGGGAGTGGGGACCCGCCGGTCGGATCTCATCTTGTCATGAACAGGTCCAATACGGGTAAATAGACCTTTTACTTTCCAGTATGGAACCTGTCAGCTGGTCGAAATTATGAAGGTGGGAATCATCGATTGTCACAATTTTATTAGTTCCTTAACGTTTAATTCATAAATATACTACGTTTGAATATGTTAAATAAATAAAATAGTTTTCTGTGAGTAAAATCGCTAAATCTGTCGCTAAATAATCTTGAAAATCACTCAAATAACGCCTTGGCAATAAATTCCATAACTAGGAACTAAATAAGACTTAAGTCGCTAAATCTAGCGCCAAAAGCGCTAAGTTGGCAACTCCGAATTTTTACTGTCTCCGACTCAGCTTCACTGTGGGCGGGGCCGGTACCACTAGACCTCACCTGAACCCCCCACCCCCCCCAACAATTCGAGTTCGACCCCCCCAGAGTCTCCCCTTCACCCCCCACCTCCCGCCGTACCCAGAGAGCCGGAGGTTGTATCTATATCTTCTCGTGCTCGTCCTTGGTTACCGAGTTCTTTTATAGTGTTTCTTTGACGGGATTTGTGCAGCGTTTGGTTGTGTTGGAGTTTTTGTTTCATGTGTGTTATGATATAAGATATTGTGTGCATTGGAGTGAGAGGCGGAGCTTCTGGGTCAGGCGAGACTGCATCACCGCCTGATATTAACTGAATAGTATTTACGAATTTCGGTAATTTACGTGTTGGTCTTACAATTTATTTTGAAATTTTCAGCGCTCGTTTCTCGCCTCAAAGGCCTCTGCTTCGATCCCTGGGTATCCTCAGTCCAGCTGTGAATGGTACCCAACTTTATAGTCGGGGGAGTGAAAGCGGTCGAGTGCAGTGCAGACTCTGGATCCAAGATGTAATTGTCATTGTGGTGCTATACACTGTTGGTTACTATGTCCTAATGTATACACTTATTATTATTATTATTTTTATTATTATTATTATTATTCATTTATGGTATATATATTTTTCGTATTTATTTGCCTTTCTACTTATTTCTTTATTTTTCTTCTTGCTCTATGTCTTCCTTATGCGTGTGTGATATTTTGTGTGTGTCAGAGGACTGCGCTAACAAGCTCGTGGAGGCAGTCAGAGGCGTTGTTTCTCGTACCAAGTATGACAGTGACTTCAAGGACCTTCACTTGGTCTGAGTTATAATACGACTGCATCTAATATTAATTAGTAATAGCAATATGAGGTCACCTGTTCGGGAAGCCTTTACCTGTCCGGGAAGCCTTTACCTGAGACATAACAACAGAGAGAGGGAGGACAAGGGGGGGATGAGGGTGAGGGAAGGTGGAATGGTGAGGGAGGGAAAGGCTGAGGAAGGAAGGGACCGTGAATGAGGGAAGAGGAGGCCGAGGAAGGGAGGGACCGTGGGTGTGGGAGGGAAGGATGGTGAGGGAGAGTAGGATGGTGAGGGAGAGAGGGAGGAAAGAGGGTGAGGAAGGGGGAGGGTAACGGAAGGTGAAGGAAGGAGGAAGGGAGGTTGAGGAACAGAGGGGGGGGATTGAGGGAAGAAGGATGAGGGAGAAAGAGATGGAGGAGGGTGGGTGAAGAAGAGAGGGAGGAGGGAGGGTGGCTGAAACAAGGAAGGAGGCTGAGAGGGAGGGAGGCTGAGAGGGAGGGAGGGAGGGTGAAAGAGGGAGGGAGGGTGAAGGAAGGAGGGACGCAATCGTTATATATATTTACACTTGTGGGAAGATTCACAATAACATGAAAGTCAATATTGGAAATTAAACCTACATTGAGTTTCTGTTTCTTTTATGTGAGTTTGAGTCCCGTATAAATTGATGTTATTTCCAGGTTGTGTTGTGTTTTTATAATGTATTGCTGCTACAAGTTGATGTTATTTCCAGGTTGTGTTGCGTTTTATACTGTGTTGCTGCTACAAGTTGATGTTATTTCCAGGTTGTGTTGTGTTTTATACTGTATTACTGCTACAAGTTGATGTTATTTCCAGGTTGTGTTGTGTTTTATACTTCTATTGCTGCTACAAGTTGATGTTATTTCCAGGTTGTGTTGTGTTTTATACTGTGTTGCTGCTACAAGTTGATGTTATTTCCAGGTTGTGTTGTGTTTTATACTTCTATTGCTGCTACAAGTTGATGTTATTTCCAGGTTGTTGTGTTTTATACTGTATTGCTGCTACAAGTTGATGTTATTTCCAGGTTGTATTGTTTTTTATAATGTATTTTTGCTTTTCTTATTTATACTCATTACTCGACAGTGTTGGAGAGTCGCTGACATTAAAAGCACATCGATGAAATAAAGTCACAGCGAGTATCATACAAAAAGACTTTTAATTGGTTTATATACGTCTAAATATACAGTAAAACCTCCATATAGCGGACTTCTCTCTCCATATAACGGACTTCTCTCCATATAACGGACTTCTCTCCATATAACGGACTTCTCTCTCCATATAACGGACTTTTCTCTCCATATAACGGACTTCTCTCTCCATAAAACGGACTTCTCTCTCCATATAACGGACTTCTCTCCATATAATCAGTTAGTTGGGGGATCACTTCGAACAGAACCTCGATATAACGGATTTTCATCTCTGTATAGTTCGTTAGATGGAGGTTTCACATCTAACGGAACCTCGATATAACGGACTTTCATCTCTGTATAGTTCGTTAGATGGAGGTTTCACATCTAACGAATCCTCGATATAACGAACTTTCATCTCTGTGTAGTTCGTTAGATGGAGGTTTCATATCTAACGGAACCTCGATATAACGGACTTTCATCTCTGTATAGTTCGTTAGATGGAGGTTTCACATCTAGCGAAACCTCGATATAACGAACTTTCATCTCTGTATAGTTCGTTAGATGGAGGTTTCATATCTAATATACTTTCGATATAACGGATTTCCCTCTCCCTGTAGTCCGTTAAATGGAGGTTTCACAGACACAATGACCACCAGGCAGGGGTTAGTCCTCCTCAGACTCTCGTAGTCAGATTTACAAGCACAGTCAGACAATATGCGGCCATTTTAGTGCTGAGGCAGCGTCCATTTTTACTCATTAATATTCTGTAGTAATTGAAGACGAGGAATGTTATTATTAAACTTTGTGGTAATGTTTATGTTAATTACTGTAAGCTGTCAGGTGTGTGTGTTACATAACGGTGACTGGGAAATGCAGTTTAATACAAAAATAAAGGAAAACCATTGAGGAGTGAACTGTGTGTCAGCGACTTAAGATGTGAGACAGACTTACTTTCTTCCAACACCTGCCCACAACACCTGCCCACAATAACTGCTCACAACACCTGACCACAACACTTGCCCACAACACCTGCCCACAAAACCTGCCCACAAAACCTGCCCACAAAACTTGCCCACAACACCTGCCCACAACACCTGGAAATCTAATCACAGACAGACACACGTACACAAGTAGGCACAACCCTGAGTGTTATACCCTTTCTTTATTATTCAGGCGAGGTATTAAAAAAAAAAGCCTCAGAAATTGTACGTGAGATAAAAATATTATCTAAAGTCGGAAAAAAAAAGCCTGTAGAATGTTCACCCAGTACAGGATGCCAGACTGACAGACATCTCCCCCCCCCCCCCCACCTGAATAATATATCCCCCCCCCCCCCCCAAGGCAGGCGAGGCATAAAAGCACCTCAAAAAATATGTGCTCGAGAGAGAGGGAGAAAAAAATATCTTTATATCCAAAGTTAGGCAACACTATATGGAATTCCCAGCAAAGCACATGAGGCCAGAACCGCAGTGTGCACTTTTCCGGAGATTTGGTGAGGAGGTTTAAGCAAGCAGAATAAGATGATGCGTTCCACCGCCACCTGCAACATTCACCGTCTTAGCACCGAGGAGGAGGAGGAGGAGGAGGAGGAGGAGGAGGTGCATCCGTGACCGAGGAGTGTGAGCACCTGCCTTGTGGCCGACTCAGGCAAATGACGCCCAACCAGGGGAGGGAAATGCAATAACCTGGAGCGTAAGAAAGTATCTGACGGAGATTCTCAGGCGTCAGGCTCTCTCTCTCTCTCTCTCTCTCTCTCTCTCTCTCTCTCTCTCTCTCTCTCTCTCTCTCTCTCTCGTTATATTGTTTTCATTTCGGTGATTCTGTCATATGTCAAATTCCTCTGTATGTCTTATTTTATTATTTCTTAGGTGATGTGTGGTGGGTTGGGTCAGGTGTATGGTGGGCTTGGTCAGGTGTGTGGAAGACTGGTTCAGGTGTGTGGAGGACTGACTCAGGTGTGTGAAGGGCTGAGTCAGGTGTGTGGAGAACTAAGTCAGGTGTATGTAAGACTGACTCAGGTGTGTGGAGGACTAACTCAGGTGAATAGAAGGGCTGAGTCAGGTGTGTGGAGGACTTAGTCAGGTGTGGTGTTCACTCGGACAGTAAGCGCCGGAGACAGACAACTGGACTATATAATTTAACTGGATGAGTTTTATGACGTGGATAAAAACACTAATGGCCATGACGAGTGTTTGTGTTTTTTGTTTGTTTTTGTGCTTGTGTTTATATTTGTTTGTTGTTCTTGTGTTTTGTTTGTTTGTGTGCCCGTATTTTATGCTTGTATTTGTGTTACTTTCGTGCTTGTTTGTTTTGTGCTTGTTTCTTTTCCTGTATATGTTTTTTTTGCTTGTGTGTATGGACAAGCGTGTAAATGTTTGTCTTTTTGTGATTCAGTGTGTGTGTGTGTGTGTGTGTAATCATATGTCTGTTTGTGTATGTGTTTACGTAGTTATATGTGCGTTTGGATATGTATATGTGTGTAACTTTAAGTGTATATAAGTTCATTATGTTCCGGGACAAAGGTTTACCTGTCTGCTAAGTAAGTTCCGTGTCCCTGGGTAATTACGTGACCCCGTGATACACTGCTCGGTAACTCAGGGTGTAGTGCTGTCTACCTCAGCCTCTAAACCTTAAAGAAATAGCCCAAAATGCGTCCGTGTGTGGGTGTGACGGATAGGGAGGGTGCCGCGATAGGTACTGACAGCGAGAGAGGAAGGGACAGGTGGTGATGGAGGGAGGGGTAGGGAATGAGAGAGGAAATGGGAGGGAGGGTGCTGCGATAGGTAGTGACAGCGAGAGAGGAAGGAAAGGGAGGAGGGGCAGGTAGGGATGGAGAGGGAGGACCTCCTACATCAAGGTAACGGCACCATAGCACCTCCCTCTCCCACACTCGCCAGGTAATGCGTGCTGAGGTCATTGTTAAAACTTACTGTCAAACAACTGCCTTCCTGCTTTTAAGACAACATTTTACCTGGAAACATAGGTGACTCCTGGGGTCCTGGGGGGGTTTTGAGGACCCCCGTAAAACAAGAGAACTCCTCAGACACCCCCCCGAAATATTATTAATTTTTAAAATTCTTCTACTTTGTAGCTTTTGTTCATCTGTAACTAGTGATTTGGATTGACCATCATGATGTATTGTCAAGCTAACTTTTTGTTTTATGCCTGAAGCCGAATTATTCAAATCGTCTAACCCACTTAACTGAGTTCATTAAAGCACGGGTGTTATCCCTAGCTTATGTTAATACAGTGACGATTATTTCTACAACATTTATGACGAGTCTCCTCCTCCTCGTCCTCCTACACGTCCTCCCCTCCTCCTCCTCCTCCTCCGTAACACCACAGCAACATCATAACAGCACCACAGCACTTCACTACCTACGGACGTACATCCACCCCACAGCAGCTTTGGAAGGCTTCAGAGTGCTGATTTATGCCCGTTGTATTACTAGACTCTAAAACACTAAGATAATCATCCTATCTCAGTCATCTATATTTACCTTACTTTACGGAAGAGTCTGGGTCTGACGTCATCTAGTAAATATGACCGTCCAGGGAAATGTATCTACAGAAAGACAGGAGAAGAAAGACACAGACAGACAGACAGACAGAAGAAACCTTGAGTGTGACTTATAAATTTCGCCAAAACCTCTTGGAGATGATCGAGTCAGAAAGGTCCGAAACGATGAGGTAAATAACAAAGAAAGAGAGAGAGAGAGTGAGAGAGAGAGAGAGAGAGAGAGAGAGAGAGAGAGAGAGAGAGAGAGACGAGTTGACAACTTGATTGATAGATGGAAACGGTGAGGTAAAAACAGAAAAAAAACGGATACAGACAAACAGAGTAACAGACACACATTGAAAATAGCGAAGAATTTGTTACTGGTACAGACAAATCACAAGTTATATCTTCACTGTAACAAATACGACTATTACCAGGAAGAAAAGTTGAGCAACCTGAAGAAATGCAAGACAAGGTAGAGAGGAAGAAAATGGTTGATATCATGTATTATTACGAGTATAAAAGATAACAATATACTGTACGTCATGAAAGACAGGTGAAGAAAACTGGTGTCTTCTCATGCAGGTGTGAGGGGTGAAGGAAATGTGTTAAGAGGAAAGAAGTGAGAGCAGGAAGAAACTGCAGTGTGTGTGTATCATGCCGGTGAGAGATGAGAAAACTCGGGGAAGTAAATCAGGTGTTTTCCTTAGAGGGAGTCTCCGGCGGGGCTGGGATCAGGTGAGGGAGTGAGGGAGCCCCGGGAGGAAGACATAAATCACAGCCGCTTCTCACAGGTGGGGGGGGAGTGTCAACGGCTGATAACATGATGAACGTCGAGAGGATGGCGCTCGCTTGAAAGGTGAAAAATGCAGTTGGTTCTTTAGTCCTCTACCTGTAAACTGTATGCAAATACTTGACTATCCTTTTCCCACATTCCACCTGAGCGTTCCATCGATGTTTTTAATCATCTTACAAGTCAGCAAGAGTAAGAATTATGTTTTTTTTTTCTCTCTTGCAAGGAGTAGTGTTGCAGGAGGCAGGTGAATGACCCGTCACCTGCTTGCCTTCATCATCCTCACCTGACGATCACGAGGTGCTCCGGCTGCCAGGTACATGAGACTGGGGGACGCCTTTGACGTTACCAAGCGCGAGGCGGACGTCACCTGGCCTCAGACTTTTAGTGAATTGTACGATGACTGTGTGTGTGTGTGTGTGTGTGTGTGTGTGTGTGACCTGTGCTGGGGACATATAGATTAATAAATGAAAAATAATAGTTATATACAGATTATTAACAGTGATAATAATAGTACTAGCAAAAATAGTAACAGTAACACCAAAAATAATAATGATAGCACTACTATTACTATTACTACTGCTAATCATCATAATAATTAATAAAGGCTCAATAATAACCACTCAATTGATCAATAGTTCAGACACCCTCCTCGCTGCCTCAACGATACAGGTATAAACATTAAACATATCATCATCTACATAAACACGGAGGGTGGTGATGTTGGCCCTCCGCACACACTGATCACATATGTACTAGATTTGTCGAACATGTTGGCTGTGTGTGACCACCTGCTGGACACACACACACACACACACACACACATCCTTCACACCTTCTCTCCTTCACATTTCACCTCTACACACCCTTACTAATCCTTCCTTTCTCTCCTTCATTTTTCCTCTACCTCCCTTTCCACTCACTTTTCTTCCACCCATTCCTCCACCCACTCTTCCTCCACCCACTCTTCCCTCCACCCATTCCTCCACCCACTCTTCCCTCCACCCACTCTTCCCTCCACCCAACCTCCTCATGACTTTCAACAAAACTCCCCCGGCTTGTATTAAAAGGTCGCGACATACCAGCCCCGAGTGTCGCTGAAGACGAGCTTGTCAGATACCACTCACGCTTGTCCTAATCAGAGTGCCTGCCTACACGACACGCTCACAGAACACGACAACTTCCAGAACACGACAACTACCAGAACATGCTCACAGAACACGACAACTTCCAGAACACTACAACTTCCAGAACACGACAACTTCCAGAACACGCTCACAGAACACGACAACTTCCAGAACACGCTCACAGAACACGACAACTTCCAGAACACGACAACTTCCAGAACACGCTCACAGAACACGACAACTTCCAGAACACGCTCACAGAACACGACAACTACCAGAACACGACAACTACCAGAACACGACAACTTCCAGAACACGCTCACAGAACACGACAACTTCCAGAACACGCTCACAAAACACGACAACTTCCAGAACACGCTCACAGAACACGACAACTTCCAGAACACGCTCACAGAACAAGACAACTTCCAGAACACGCTCACAGAACACGACAACTTCCAGAACACGCTCACAGAACACGACAACTTCCAGAACACGACAACTACCAGAACACGGCAACTTCCAGAACACGCTCACAGAACACGACAACTTCCAGAACACGCTCACAGAACACGCTCACAGAACACGACAACTTCCAGAACACGCTCACAGAACACGACAACTTCCAGAACACGCTCACAGAACACGACAACTACCAGAACACGACAGCTTCCAGAACACGCTCACAGAACACGCTCACAGAACACGACAACTTCCAGAACACGCTCACAGAACACGACAACTTCCAGAACACGCTCACAGAACACGACAACTTCCAGAACACGCTCACAGAACACGACAACTACCAGAACACGACAACTACCAGAACACGACAACTTCCAGAACACGACAACTTCCAGAACACGCTCACAGAACACGACAACTACCAGAACACGACAACTTCCAGAACACGCTCACAAAACACGACAACTTCCAGAACACGCTCACAGAACACGACAACTTCCAGAACACGCTCACAGAACAAGACAACTTCCAGAACACGCTCACAGAACAAGACAACTTCCAGAACACGCTCTTAGAACACGACAACTTCCAGAACACACTCACAGAACACGACAACTTCCAGAACACGCTCACAGAACAAGACAACTTCCAGAACACGCTCTTAGAACACAACAACTTCCAGAACACACTCACAGAACACGACAACTTCCAGAACACGCTCACAGAACACGACAACTTCCAGAACACGCTCACAGAACACGACAACTTCCAGAACACACTCACAGAACACGACAACTTCCAGAACACGCTCACAGAACAAGACAACTTCCAGAACACGCTCTTAGAACACGACAACTTCCAGAACACACTCACAGAACACGACAACTTCCAGAACACGCTCACAGAACACGACAACTTCCAGAACACGCTCACAGAACAAGACAACTTCCAGAACACGCTCTTAGAACACAACTTCCAGAACACGATCACGGAACACAACTACTTCCAGAACACGATCACGGAACACAGCGACTGAGAAACAAAAAAAAAAAGATGTTTCTCGAGAATTCTTTTGATCTTGTTTTTTGATGGAAATATCCGGGACAATATTTACGACCAACGGAAGAGTGAAGGTGAGGCTTATGACACCCCCCCCCCCCCCTGTGGCACCGTCTGTAGTGCCTTGACACACCCTCCGTGGCACCGTCTGTAGTGCATTGACACTCCTCTTTCCATGGCACCTTCAGTAGTGCCTTGATCCTACCATGGCACCTTTAGCAGTGCCTTGACACTCAACATAAGAACATAAAATAGAGAAAATTGCAGCGGGCCTATTGGCCCATACTGGGCAGTCCCGTTTACACCCTACTCCTATCGCTCCGTCTTACCTATGCTTGAAGCTATCCAGCGTATTCGAGTTAATGATGATATTTGGTAACTTGTTCCAATCATCTACTACTCAATTTCCGAACCAATGTTTACTTATCTCGCGCCTAAATCTAAATTTGTCTAATTTAAAACCATTACCACGAGTTCGCTCCTCGTTGGATAGTTCGAGTACCTTTGTAATGTCCCCTTTGCTTAGCCCTGACTTCCATTTATACACCTCTATCATATCGCCCCTCACTCAACGTCCCTCGAGGGAGTGAAAATTAAGATGCCCTAACAAGTCTCTGTACTCAAGGTTCCTAATGCCAGGGATTAGTTTTGTCATTCTCCTCTGAATTCCTTCTAGGGATTCTATATCCATTCTGTAGTACGGTGACCAGAACTGAACTGTGTAATCCAAGTGAGGTCTCATAAGCGCAAGATATAGTTTTAAGATGACCTCGCTAGTCTTGTAACTAACACTCCTTTGTATGAACCCAAATACCTTATTAGCCTTGTTACGAGCAAAATCACATTGTTTACTTGGCTTAAGTTTCCTCTTTATCATTACTCCTAAGTCTTTCTAATGGAACTTTCAGTAGTGCCTTGACACTCCTGCCATGGCACCTTCAGTTGTTCCTTGACACTCCTGCCATGGCACCTTCAGTTGTTCCTTGACACTCCTGCCATGGCACCTTCAGTTGTTCCTTGACACTCCTGCCATGGCACCTTCAGTTGTTCCTTGACACTCCTGCCATGGCACCTTCAGTTGTTCCTTGACACTCCTGCCTTGGCACTGCCTATTTCAGGGTCAGGGAGAGAGAGATGATATCAGCCTGGCATGGGATGCGATCACAACATCCGATTTTGACTCAGAATCTCACACATACACTCTCTACACCTCCCTCTCACACATACACTCCCTACACCTCCCTCTCACACATACACTCTCTACACCTCCCTCTCACACATACACTCTCTACACCTCCTTCTCACACATACACTCTCTACACCTCCCTCTCACACATACACTCCCTACACCTCCCTCTCACACATACACTCTCTACACCTCCCTCTCACACATACACTCTCTACACCTCCTTCTCACACATACACTCTCTACACCTCCCTCTCACACATACACTCCCTACACCTCCCTCTCACACATACACTCTCTACACCTCCCTCTCACACATACACTCTCTACACCTCCTTCTCACACATACACTCTCTACACCTCCCTCTCACACACACACTCCCTACACCTCCCTCTCACACATACACTCTCTACACCTCCCTCTCACACATACACTCTCTACACCTCCCTCTCACACATACACTCCCTACACCTCCCTCTCACACATACACTCTCTACACCTCCCTCTCACACATACACTCCCTACACCTCCCTCTCACACATACACTCTCTACACCTCCCTCTCACACATACACTTTCTACACCTCCCTCTCACACACACACTCTCTACACCTCCCTCTCACACATACACTCCCAACACCTCCCTCTCACACATACACTCTCTACACCTCCCTCTCACACATACACTTTCTACACCTCCCTCTCACACATACACTCCCTACACCTCTTACGCTCTCCCCTCTTTTCAAACTCTCCCAACACCTTTAACACTCTCCCAAAGCCTCTCACACCCCTACACCACTACCACCATCATCACTACCACCATCATCACTACCACCACACTATCATCATCACTACCACCATCATCACTACCACCACACTATCATCTCTCACTACCACCATCACAGCAACAACACTCTCATTCAAGTGTTGATTCCAAACTTTCACCACTTTACTTGAGGCCAGTTTTATGTGTGTGTGTGTGTGTGTGTGTGTGTAATAATAATAATAATAATAATAATAATAATAATAATAATAATTAACGTTTTAATAACAAATACAACAGACACAAGCCTAGAATATACAGTACAAGTAACATCAGCAGTACATACAAGGGAAGAGGCGTCATTTAACAAGGAATATCACCACAATACAAGGGTGAGATCAGCAGGGAGTGAACACAGGTTAACTACGAGTTGTTCATTTTTACAATAGTTGAATTGGGCTGTTCTTATAGCGATCGTGTGGACGTGGGTGCAGGGAGTGTACGGGTTAGGATGTGGGCTGTGTGTGGGCTTTTGGTGTAGTAAGCGCGAGGGCGTGGGTGTAGTAAGCGTGAATGTCTGGGTGCAGTAAGCGTGAGCGCCTGGGTGTAGGTGTAGTAAGCGTGAATGTCTGGGTGCAGTAAGCGTGAGCGCCTGGGTGTAGGTGTAGTAAGCGTGAATGTCTGGGTGCAGTAAGCGTGAGCGCCTGGGTGTAGTAAGCGTGAATGTCTGGGTGCAGTAAGCGTGAGCGCCTGGGTGCAGTAAGCGTGAGCGCCTGGGTGCAGTAAGCGTGAGCGCCTGGGTGTAGTAAGCGTGAGCGTCTGGGTGTGGTAAGCGTGAGCGTCTGGGTGTAGTAAGCGTGAGCGTCAGGGTGTAGTAAGTGTGAGAGCCTGGGTGTAGTAAGCGTGAGCGTCAGGGTGTAGTAAGTGTGAGAGCCTGGGTGTAGTAAGCGTGAGCGTCTGGGTGTAGTAAGCGTGAGAGCCTGGGTGTAGTAAGCGTGAGCGTCTGGGTGTATGCTCATGTTTGACAAAGGCTCGTAAGAACACTTGGAGTACTGGCCAAAAATCCTCTGATTACTTGGTTCAATAAACTTGCTAAAACAACTTACTGCTCCTTGCGTGTTTGTCTTGATGCCTTCGAGAAAATTAACAAAATTTTTCTTCTTAACTCGAGACCTTTCTTATAGTTGTTAGCTATTTAGAGAGAGGGAACTACTGGTCGCTAGAGGAGCAACAAGCAGACGCCAACCAGTACAGTACGTCAATATTTGCGTCTCGTGATTGGTCAGATAATCAGTCGTGTTGTTGTTGGTGTTCGATAACTTTGGCAGGCTTCATGGTGGTGTTTTTCTCCCTCTCATAATTATTAGTGGGTCTTCTTCCTTCATTTCTTATTGGTGGGTTTCGTGTAATAGTCTTTGTTATCTCGATTCTTATTGGTGGGCTTCATGATTGCTATTCACCATCGCCACCCACACCACCACCATCCCTATTACCACCACCTATGCTACCCTCACCACCCCCTACCACCACCAACCCTATTACCACCGCTACCACCCCTAGATAACTCTCCTGGTAATTCTTCCCCCGTCGGAAACTTTTAGCATAATCCTTGATGTCTGGAGAGGAGGCTAGGAGTTACTGGACTCACTGTGTAACGTATAACTCAAAGTATGTGATTTATTCCACATTTCTACAACAAATTAACTTGAAATGACCTAAATTCATGATATAAATAACAACACCAACTCTTTATTTTGTTATTTAATGTGGGAAAATTATTTTTATTGTGGACGTTATCTAAGAATATTACAATCTTCTCTAGTTTGATTTTAAGTTGATATAATTAAACTTCAATCATACGCGGAAGAATGAACTTGGGATATGGAAGTCAATATAAAATATCTATCAGTTGGACGATTTATGGTGATGGAAGGGGTAGGTTAGGGTTGCTGAAGACATATTATTATAATCCTATATTGAAGGTGTGAGGACTAGAGTAGACCATACAGGTATAGATTAGTCCAGGTGTGTGTGTGTTACTTCCAGGTGTGCTAGAAGGTGTTACAAGAGGAGAGTCGTGTGGTGAGTGATGTGGTGACAGCAGGGGTGCGTGGTGTGGTGAGAGGTGTGGTGACAGCAGGGGTAAATGGTGTGGTGAGAGGTGTTGTGATAGCAGGGATGAGTGGTGTAGTGAGTGGTGTGGTGACAGCAGGGGTGCGTGAGTGGTGAGTGGTGTGGTGACAGCAGGGGTAGATGGTGTGGTGATAGGTGTTGTGATAGCAGGGATGAGTGGTGTAGTGAGTGGTGTGGTGACAGCAGGGGTGCGTGAGTGGTGTGGTGACAGCAGGGGTGCGTGGTGTAATAATAATAATAATAATAATAATAATAATCGGTTTATTGAAAAAATTCTGCAGTCCGAAGGCTGAAAATATACATTGGACCTAAATGACTTATTACATACATTGGTGGTTTAACAAAAGCTTTCATTAGAGAAAGGTAAAGGACCATACAGTGAACATACAGATTAATGTAGGTGTTGAACAGCAAACTCGTAGTGTAGTAACTCCCTCCCAGATGGTGTTATGAGGGGCCTCACGTGGTGTAGTAGTTCCCTCAGATGTTGTTATGAGGGACCTGGCGTGGTGTAGTAATTCCCTCGCAGATGGTGTTATGAGGGGCCTCACGTGGTGTAGTACTTACCTCACAAATGGTGTTATGAGGGGCCTCACGTGGTGTAGTAACTCCCTCACAGATGGTGTTATGAGGGGCATCACGTGGTGTAGTAATTCCCTCACAGATGGTGTTATATGAGTGAGGTTTGGTCCCAGGCCTTCCTATCGTAGACGGATTAACACATCGGTGGTTGTTGTTGGGTCTCGCGGGGGCCGTTATCACTGGGTACCTGGGACCTCACTGTGTGAGGGTTAACTTGGGTACGACTGTTACTGTTGAGTTGTTCTCACTGACTTAAGCACTGTTCACCACTGTTCACCTCTGTTTAACACCGGTTCCGTTCCTTTCCTAAATGAAATTGTAACTTCTGGCGAGAACTTGTTGATATTCCGGTGGGGAGGAGGGTTCAGGGGAGGGGGTTAGTATGGGCCAACTTAACAGTTGACCTGGCTGCTCCGAGAGGAGCGCCAGGTACGTCTTGACCCTTCGGTGGTCAAGGAGTGGTGTGGTGACAGCAGGGGTGCGTGGTGTGGTGGCAGCAGGGGTGCGTGGTGTGGTGACAGCAGGGGTGCGTGGTGTAGTGACAGCAGGGGTGCGTGGTGTGGTGAGAGGTGTGGTGACAGCAGGGGTGCGTGGTGTGGTGGCAGCAGGGGTGCGTGGTGTGGTGACAGCGGGGGTGCGTGGTGTGGTGACAGCAAGGGTACGTGGTGTGGTGACAGCAGGGGTGAGTGGTGTGGTGACAGCAGGGGTGAGTGCCTTAGTGAGTGGTGTGGTGAGTGGTGTGGTGACAGCAGGGGCGATTGGTGGAGGCGTCGTGTGGTAATGCTCCGCCTTGATGGACACCCTCAACTAATCTGATTATTGAGTGAGGGATCAAAGTGAACAGGCGTGAAGCTCTCAAGTTAATGTGGAAGTCCTCATTGTTCAACATGCAGCATGAGATGACGGTGCATGATGTAGGTATGTTGATTCTCTACCTTTGATTTACTCCGTGGAGAGATAACTATTGGTTTTAAGATGAGAGAACAAGCAATTCACGTCTTTTATAATTCCCTCTATTGTACCTTTGACAATTAAATATTAATTCCTGTCACTTATTTTTTTTAGCTTTAACATTGTCGTGATATCAGTAATCATGAAATGTGAAACGAGTAAAAACTTCGTTCACTAATATCCTGTAACTCATCCAGTGTTATTAGATTGTCACGGAATAAATAGACTACGTCAGTATGGCAAAGAATCATATGTTATCGTCTGTCGTTTGTTATTTTGTACATTGTTGTGATTTCAGTGATTACGAAATATCAGTGGGGTAAAAAAAAGACACGTTCAATAACATTCTGAAAATCCGTCAATGTTATTAGAATGGCACAGAACAAAGAGAGTATGTCAGTATAACGAGAGGAGTGTATGTTACTGTCAGCCACCTCGACCGGATGTATAAAATAGGAACGTGAAAATGTCCTTCTTGCGAGTTGTTACGTCGTCCATCGCTCCAGTTGTGTACCTCATGTAATCCTGTTGTGCTGGAGAGACTAATCCACGACTGATTGATTCTCCTCAAATTGACACAGGTACAGAAACATTCATTCAAACGGATACAATCAGTCTGGACCAGGCGTATGTAAAAAACAGATGCACAGTCAGACAAGAGACAAATTCAGCGAGGTGTAGAGTGACAGGTGAACGTGAACGGTAGATGAGGATAGAGATGGAAGGGATTAGAAAGACAGGCAAGACAAAGAGGCGGAAAAAGACGAGTAGATACAGAGAGCCAGGAAGAGAGAGAGAGAGAGAGAGAGAGAGAGAGAGAGAGTGGAAGTCAAGCGAGTTCCTGTTTGTAATGTTCAGCTTGGGGAAATCCTGGATATTTTTCGTGGGATCTTCAGTTCAGTTGTTTGGCCTTGGGTGGTGTGTTATTATTCACAGAGAGCGGGGGCGGGGCGAGGCTGAGCTGAGCGGGGTTGGCTGGGGCGGGGCGGGGCGGGGCGGGGCGGGGCTGAGCTGAGCGGGGTTGGCTGGGGCGGGGCGGGGCGGGGCGGGGCGGGGGTGTATCTGATATGACTGTTCGTATCCCTGAGTCATAACTCTACTACTGTTATTCTTATTTATCTTCAATAAAATATACATATATTCACTTGAGGCCAACTGAGAGTAATACGAGTTTTCCTACAGTATTTGTTCATTAGTTAAGGTGACGATGTAAGCTTACCCATACAGATTTAACTTAACCTAACCTAACCTAATTTAACCAAACGTGATCTAACTTAATCTAACCAGATCTAACTTAACCTAACATATCCGAACTTAACCTAACCTAATTTCACCTCACTTAACCTAACCTAACCTAACCTAACTTGAGTGTGAGAGAACCTGTCCTTTGTCTAATATATTATCAGACTTACGAAGATAAAAGGAACTAATTATATTTTTATTCCCAGGAAGATGAAAAAACGACTTAATTGCATATAAGAATGTGGAAATATTCTGGGATAATTTCCATAACAAAAGATTCATTTATTTCAACCGTCACAGACAAGATTCTTCGTAAGGATCAAACGCTGCTGGAAAGTATAAGAATTCGTATATCTTTTAAACAGAATTCAGTATTGGAATAAATCCCTGCATTTCTACAGCTTCCCACCTGCAGAAGAAAAGACCATCTGGTTCAACATCAGCCAGCAAAGCCGTTAAAACCGTTAAAGCCGTTAAAACCGTTAAACCGCCAACCCGTTACGCCAGTGGTTCAAGCCAATATACGAACAGCTGATAATGCCCGGCCCAACATGTCGATCCCCTCACCCGTGTTCTTTTTGTATTTTTTTTTTATATATTGCTTTAGTTAATTAAAAACACTTTTATTAACTGTATGTTAAAACTTTGTAGTCGAGTGTTTGATTGTTTGTGTTTATATGTGAGGTATAGCTTTGAAGACAAGCGTTTGGTTGTGTTTGTGTGCCCAGCAGTGTCTTCCTGCCAAAGTTTTCCACCAATAATATAGATGATCGTCTGTAAACTCTAAAATAAAGTTGTTTAAGTGAGCCAACGTTCTTATTTTTAGTGTGTGTGTGTGTGTGTGTGTGTGTGTGTGTGTGTGTGTGTGTGTGTTACTTCCACCTTTATAGTCTACAAGAAGATCATCTGAAAATTAAACGCCACAGCTTATTTCACCTGATGATTAACCACCCTAACGCTACCTGGGTGTTAGGTTAGGTTAGGTTAGGTTAGCGTTAAGCTGGTTAATTCTCAGGTGATCCCTGCATATAATAAATGTGCCGCACGTTAATACTTAGTACAGGTACAGCTGCAGGTGGCCTGATGTATATAACTTCATGTTATACTTTACCTAACCTAACCTAACCTGATCTAATCTAACCTAAACTGATCTAACCTAACCTAAACTGACCTAACCTAACCTAACCTAACCTGATCTAATCTAACCTAAACTGATCTAACCTAACCTAACCTAACCTAACCTAACCTGATCTAATCTAACCTAAACTGATCTAACCTAACCTAAACTGATCTAACCTAACCTAACCTAACCTAGCCTAACCAAATCAGACTTAACCTAATGTAACTCCTTGCCCAGTTAGAGTTCTATCGTTTAAATGATATTAATTTGCATGACTAGTGTATTACTAACCTTGTTACCCGCTTAAAGACCTTCGTAGTTGAAGTGCAGTGATAACATTATAACGAACAACAATCTCACCCATAACTTCTCCAAAAGGCTCTTAACCGAACCTAACCTATTCTAACCTAACCTAACCTAACCTAAACCTAAACCTAACCTAACCTAAACCTAACCTAACCTAACCTAACCTGCCCCACTAACTTCTTCAAAGGGCTCCTCTGATATATGTCGAGACGTTTATATAGTTTATGTTTTTCACGTAAGTTTTTTCGGCCACCATTATAGTTGACGTGATGCACTGTACCTGCTGTTGACAGCAAAATTATCTTGCTACTCACAATCTCTGGCACCCACTTGTGAGTCATGTGTGAGTTGTTAATACAGTAGTTGTTGATCGCTGTTTTACGTTATAAATTAATACCAAATATTGCCAGAAGTGTCCAGTTTTGGGGGAGTCCACGACATACAGCACGAAATCAATTTGCATCATTCTGCACTTAGGGCCGGGAATTTCTGATAGTTTGTGGTATACACTATAAAGTGACTTCGCCCACACCACAGTGACTCCGCCCACACCACAGTGACTCCATCCACACCACTGTGACTCCTCTCACACATCTGTCGTGCCACCTATACCTCTGTGACTCCACCGACACCTCTGAGAATCCACCCACACCTCTGTGAATCCACCCACACTTCTGTGGCTCCACCCACACCTCTGAGAATCCACCCACACCTCTGTGAATCCACCCACACCTCTGTGAATCCACCCACACCTCTGAGAATCCACCCACACCTCTGTGAATCCACCCACACCTCTGTGGCTCCACCCACACCTCTGTGGCTCCACCCACATCTCTGTGAATCCACCCACACTTCTGTGGCTCCACCCACACCTCTGAGAATCCACCCACACCTCTGTGAATCCACCCACACCTCTGTGGCTCCACCCACACCTCTGTGGCTCCACCCACACCTCTGTGGCTCCACCCACATCTCTGTGAATCCACCCACACTTCTGTGGCTCCACCCACACCTCTGAGAATCCACCCACACCTCTGTGAATCCACCCACACCTCTGTGAATCGACCCACACCTCTGTGGCTCCACCCACACCTCTGTGGCTCCACCCACACCTCTGTGAATCCACCCACACCTCTGTGGCTCCACCCACACCTCTGTGGCTCCACCCACACCTCTGTGAATCCACCCACACCTCTGTGGCTCCACCCACACCTCTGTGGCTCCACCCACACCTCTGAGAATCCACCCACACCTGTGTGGCTCCACCCACACCTCTGTGAATCCACCCACACCTCTGTGGCTCCACCCACACCTCTGTGAATCCACTCACACCTCTGTGGCTCCACCCACACCTCTGTGGCTCCACCCACACCTCTGTGGCTCCACCCACACAAATCTAATCTACTCCCACGACCTCGGCGTCGCGTCTACCTAGGATTCCTCATTAGGTATACAGTGTTTGGTTAGGTTAGGTACTGAGACCCCCCCCCCCCCTCCCCTCCTTAAGACCCATTGGTGGACCACTGAATACATGCTGGCCCAGGAAGGCTAGCTCCCCTGCTGGTCACACTAACACACTGGTTTGGTCCGCTTTAGTCAGCTCGGCCACAGGTGAGGTCACAACTTTCACTGCTGGACACAGGTGAGTTTAGACCAGTATACTCCGATTGTTCACCTTCTTTTTTGACAAATAAGGTCAATTTCAATCAGGTCACAGGTCAGGTCACAACTTTCACTTGCTATTGATCTCGTTCAAAATAACATAAGGTCATAATTTTTCCCGTAGGCCGTACAGTAGATGAGTTCCTATAAGCTATATATATATATATATGGCAAAAAAGTAATATAATCTCTCTCAGTAGTATTTTTCTCCTTACTTTTTTCCCCTTGAGGATATTTTTGTTGTTTTTCTCATATTTTATACCTTCTTTTCGATGTCATCCTGGCTATTTTTTCTCTTCCCTTTTATCATATATATATTTTTTTTTATTTCCGTTTTCATGTCATCTCCCCAACCGTCTCTCTCTCTCTCTCTCTCTCTCTCTCTCTCTCTCTCTCTCTCTCTCTCCTTCCGTCTACCTTACTAACTACCTTCCATCTCAATAAAACGCTCCGCTAACTACCTTCCACCTCGTTAACTTCCCATAATCTGGGTCACGGGGATTGGCAGTGTAAACAATAGAATGATATCCCCTGTTTGTCTGTCTGTCTCTCTCTCTCTCTCTCTCTCTCTCTCTCTCTCTCTCTCTCAGCTACCCAATTCAGCCTTCCTCCACGACCTGTGTATCTGGCAAGTGCCATAGAGGGCTGTTCCTCCCTTCATCCCCAGCTGGCCACTTCCCTCCCCTACCATTCTCCCTCCTTCCTTCTATTCACTCCCTCCTATTTCGTCTCTTCTTATATTTCCTCCTACCTTACTATTCACTTCCCTCTTCTATTTTAGCCCGCCTTCTGTTCCCTCCCTCCCTCTGTTCCATCCTTCCTTCTGTTCCCTCCCTCCCTCTGTTCCCTCCCTCCCTCTGTTCCATCCTTCCTTCTGTTCCCTCCCTCCTTCTGTTCCCTCCCTCCTTCTGTTCCCTCCCTCCTTCTGTTCCCTCCTTCCCTCTGTTCCCTCCCTCATTCTGTTCCCTCCCTCCCTCTGTTCCATCCTTCCTTCTGTTCCATCCTTCCTTCTGTTCCCTCACTCCTTCTGTTCCCTCCCTCCTTCTGTTCCCTCCCTCCCTCTGTTCCATCCTTCCTTCTGTTCCCTCCCTCCCTCTGTTCCATCCTTCCCCCTGTTCCATCCTTCCTTCTGTTCCCTCCCTCCTTCTGTTCCCTCCCTCATTCTGTTCCCTCCCTCCTTCTGTTCCCTCCCTCCTTCTGTTCCCTCCCTCCCTCTGTTCCATCCTTCCTTCTGTTCCCTCCCTCCTT